>JAJKFI010015403.1:0-21445 GCA_029204185.1 Lerista edwardsae
CACACACACACACACACACACACACACACACACACACACACACACACCTGTCTCTCATTTCATAATTTGCAGGTGGTTGCAGCAGGGAAGGAAGCAAAGAGGAGCACCACCACTGCTGCCCAAGCTGTTGGCAACAACTCCTTTTCCATGGCAATGGCAGCTCTTCTTGGAGAATGGGAATGAAGACAAACTCCTTTCGTTGCCACTGTCAAGGCCTTCAAATACAACTTCTCCCTGGCCCCAACACCCAGTGGTCCAGACTCAGGCAGTAGCTTCTCCCCATCAGTCAATGGGAGCAACACCCCTCCCCCCGAGTAGGTGTGTAAAACTCAGTTCATTTAGTGGGCCGAATAGCATCCATGGCGCCTGATGAGGGCCAGAAGTGACATCATTAAACAGGAAGTGGCATCATAAAGCAGATTATGGCCAGAAATAAGCAGTTCATTCTCACATCATCATTTCTAGTAGTAGTCGTCATTATCGTATTAACAATATAGCGCTTTTCAACAAAAAGGTTCACAAAGTGGTTTACAGAAAATCAAGTAACTAAATTCTTCCCTGTCCCAAAAAGATTCACAATCTTAAAAGATGCAGAACACTAGCAAATAGCCACTAGAAAAGACACTATGCTGGGATAAAAAGGGACAGCTAGCTACTCTCCCCCTGATAAAAATAAGAGAACATCAATTGAAAAAAGTGACACTTGCCCAGTTAGCAAATGATAGAAGAGAAAATGTGCAAACCTTCTTCATGATTTTATTTCAAGATATGAGAGAGCCCAATTATCACACTGGGAGAGCCAATTATAATGGGGGGGCACAGAAATTGCTTCTGGAGGCTGCATCTAGACCACTGGCCTTATGTTTGACACCCTTGCCCTATCAATCAATCAGCAGTATTTATATACCGCTTTTTAACACAAAGTTCACAAAGTGGTTTACAGGCAAAGTTAAATGGCTCCCTGTCCCAAAAGGGCTCACAATAAAGCAATGCAGAACACCCCCAGCAAAAACCACTAGAAAAGACACTGCACCGGGGTGAATAGGGACAGTTACTCTCCCCCTGCTAAATATAAGAGGACAGTCGCGGATCCAGGGAGGTGCAAGGATGGCAAGCTACATGGGCGCCGGGCAGCAGGGGGGCGCCATTGCGCGGAGTCCGGGTGCTTTTTGGCCTGCCTGCCCTCCCGTGCGCCTGGAACACTCCGAAATGGAGCTCTTCCTGGTGCAGGGAGGTGAGGCGGGGAGACGCACAGGGAGGGGCGATGTGCCGGGGGTGCGGTTTTATCACCTTGCCATGGGGCGCGCTCCTGGCCCGGACTGCCTCTGTAAGAGGATACCATTTGAAAAAGTGCCTCTTGCCCAGTTAGCAAGAGCCCTAGAGAGCTCATAAACAGTACAAGAACCGCTAGGGGATGCTCCTATTTGCAGATGGGGCTGCCCAGCAGCAAAGCAGACCAATGATGCCACTGCAGAAAGAATAGTCAGGTCCAGGTTGGCAGATGTGGCTGATTGGCTGAGCATGGATGGACATAAGCTATCAAGTCTTGCCCATCTCACCCCAACCATGATGCCAATCCTGGAAAAAGGGTTTCCTATAGGACAAACAAGGGGACGTGGTGACGCTGCGGGTTAAACCGCTGTTGCTGAACTTGCTGACCGGAAGAATGGCAATTCGAGACCACGTGACGGAATGAGCGCCCATTGCTTGTCCCAGCTCCTGCCAACCTAGCAGTTCGACAGCATGTAAAAATACAAGTAGATGAATAGGTACCACTTCGGGGGGAAGGTAACAGCGTCCCGTGTGCCTTGGTGTATAGTCATGCTGGCCGCATGACCACAGAAACTTGTCCTCAGGACAAACGCCGGCTCTTCAGCTTAGAAACAGAGATGAGCACGACTATACCATTCGGTTGTGGGGAAACCTTTACCTTTACTTTTTACCTTTTATAAGACAAACACAAGAAGATTCTCATGTGAGAAGATCTGTTGTTATATTATTTTGAGATGATGGAGGAAATAATATAAATATGAATATGCTGCTTCTCCTCCTGCAGAGTGATTTACTCAGAGCTCCAACACCGATGATCACTGACAAGAAATAACTCAAAGACTTCTTTAACAAAACTTCTGTATTATTGTAGTTAATCTTCTTTACATTTGTTTCAGCAACTTCAGCAAACTCTGTACATAGCTTCTATAAATCAATGTTCAGATCCAAAAGACTTCTCTCAAGCACACACACTTAAAACTCTCTCTGTAACTGACAGTTAAACACTTGACAGTTAAACCTCTAAACTCTCCAAACTTTCCAAACTGACTGGTAACTTGTATCCCTGGTCGTTATATACTCTCCAGTCATCACGATCACATGACCTTATCACCAGGCAAACTCTCCGCTGTCTCTGGGCAAATTCACGTTACCATTTACTCATATCACCGGGCAGAATCTCATGTTGCCATTCAGGCTCCATGTCTCCAGGCAGAAACCTACCATATAAGTCTGTAAATTTCCTCTGCCCCGTTCCAATATCCAAACAAGATCCCTGCTAACTGGGCAAGAGGCATTTTTTCACATGGTGTTCCTCTTATATTTAGCAGGGGGAGAGCAATTGTCCCTCTTCACCCCAGCACAGGGTCTTTTCTAGTGGCTGTTGCTGGTGGTGTTCTGCATTTTTAAGATTCTGAGCCCTTTTGGGATAGGGAGCCATTTAGCTTTATTATTATTTGTCTGTAAACCGCTTTGCGGTTGAAGCAAACTGTTGATTGATTCTGTTCCAAAACCAGACCAGCAAACCTTTTCTATGAGAAGGAATATGGTGGCCTGTGTATTATCTGTCCTATGAACATTAACCTTATATTTTAATCAATCAATCAAATAGTATTTATATACCACTTTTCAACACAAAATTCACAAAGCGGTTTATAGGCAAACTAGATTTTTGTTACCCGGCGTTGCCCGGGTAACAAATTATCCCAAGCTTCTAGGCGACCCCAGAAACTATGGATTCCACACTAATGTCAGCCGTTTTCGAGTATTTTTACATGGCACCCCTTCGCACCCCCACCCCCAGGGGTGCTAGGGGTGTCGTACCCCCCACAGTGTTGGTCGCCAGGCCACAAGGCATGCACGTGCCAAGTCTGGTGCCAATCGCTCCAGGCGTTGCAGCAGGGCATGGCGAACACATTGTTTTGCACCCCTTCTTGCCCCCCATGCCGAGGGGGGGCCGAACCCGGACTCCAACGGCATCGAGAGCTTCACCACTCGTCTCAGCGACCTTGGAAACTATGGATTTGACGTCAATTTCAACCGTTTTTGAACATTTTCACATGGGCCCCCTGCATACCCCCACCCCCGGGGGCTCTAGGGGGGCCTAACCCCCGATGTGTTTGTCGCCAGGCCACAAGGCATGCGCGTGCCGAGTCTGGTGCCAATTGCTCCAGGCATTCCAGCAGGGCATGGCGGACGTTTTGTTTTGCACCCCTTCTCGCCCCCCATGCCGAGGGGGGCCCGAACCCGGACTTCAACGGCATCGGCAGCATCGGCATTTGTCTCGGCAACCCCAGAAACTATGGATTCGACGCTGATATCGGCCGTTTTCGGTCATTTTTACATGGCACCCCCTGCGCACCCCCACCCCTGGGGGCGCTAGGGGGGTCTGACCCCTGCAGTGTTTGTCGCCAGACTGCAAGGCATATGCATGCCGAGTCTAATGCCAATCGGTCCAGGCGTTCCAGCAGGGCATGGTGGACGTTTTGTTTCGCACCCCTTCTTGCCCCCCACACCGAGCAGGGCCGAACCTGGACTCCAACAGCGTTGGGAGCATCGCCACTTGTCTCAGCGACCCCAGAAACTACGGATTCTATGCCGATTTCGCCGTTTTTGACCATTTTCACGTGGGGCCCCCTGCGTACCCCCACCCCTGGGGGTGCTAGGGGGGCCTGACCCACGCAGTGTTTGTCGCCAGGCTGCAAGGCATGCACGTGCCACGTTTGGTGTGCGTCGCTCCAGGCGTTGCGGAGCCTATGCGGCACATACACGCACACACACATACACACATCCTCTTTTATATATATAAATAAAGTTAAATGGCTCCCTGTCCCAAAAGGGCTCACAATCTAGAAAATGCAAAACACCACCAGCAACAGCCACTAGAAAAGATACTGTGTAGAGGTGAATAGGGACAATTACTCTACCCCTGCTAAATCTAAGAGGAGCACCACTGGAAAAAGTGCCTCTTGCTTAGTTAGCAGGGGTAATATGTCTGGATCTTTCTGACAACTGCTATTAAAAATGAGATTGAGGAAAGACATGTTCAGTGTTTTCTTTTAAATACCAATGGCAGTTTTGCTAAAAGCATGCTGTAATTTTCAGGAGTGAAACCTGCTTTTCACTTAGCAAAAATTACACCTGTCTATCAAACAGGACTGGTCAGAGTGTCCACTGATTAACTGTGACATGTTCACCACCAGCAACAACGTTCCTTAGAGGGCTAGCGTGTCAAGGTCACGCTCAGAGTCACAGGCTCATGGCCCAATGTGTGTTGCCTCCTATAACTTGTGACAGTGAGAAACTACTAGGAAATCTTGGCACCAGTCGCAGACGCTGACTTGTCATTTTTGCTCTATCCACTGCAGTCAAATGTCTTGCTTGGAAAAAGCAACTCTATTGAATCTGACATTGCAGAGGTCTATGTGCCATCACAATGAGCCTTGGGTGAAGAGGTCAGAGAAGGGGTAGACCTCCCGCACGCCATTCGAAAACCTTTGCAAACATATCCGTAAATACAAGCTATACTACAAACAATTGTGCCAGTGCAGCTCAGAGCTTCTCTCATAAAAATCTCCTGTCTTGGTTAGATGCCAAGCTCTATAGTTGTGTGCCATTGGCACACAACTTGGGGATCCTTGGGACACCCCCAATTCTAAAGGAGCTTCCCAGCCCCCTTGTCCAAAAGGACTGCTGTGCTTCCATGCTTTAAACATCCAAGCGGTATCTCTTCCACCTAAACAGTACATATTTTTACAACCATGTATCAGGACAGAAATAACCGTCTTGATCCATTTTGCCACACAAGGAATCAAAAGGCCAAATGCTCTTCACATTCCATTGTTCCATAATTTGGATCCACAACCAAACAGGGTCTCTCCACTTGGCCTCCCATGGTTCTTCTACCTTCCTTCTACTTGCCGCTGATGGTGCATTGGATGCTACCACTGTCATTGGTACTAACAGTGCAGCAGTTGGCATGGCCTGGTAGGCCCTTAAATATGCATAGGGTCTTGGCCAGTGCCTGACCATGCTGACATCCACCATGACGCCACCACTGTAACATGAGATCGGTCCATATGACACATCCAGGCTGACCCTGCCCATGTGTAAGTAAGGACATGCACATACAAATCTTGCTCCCTACTGCACTTAGGCATCCCAATTAAGTCAGGCCAATTAGCCAGATTTTTCTATCTCCTTGAATGTCCTCAGGAACGGTGTGCATATTCACTGGCCAGGTGCAATGTTATCATGCCATTGTACAAATCGATGGTAAGGCCGCACCTGGAATATTGTGTCCAGTTCTGGTCGCCACATCTCAAAAAGGACATAGTGGAGCTGGAAAAGGTGCAGAAGAGAGTGACAAAAATGATTACGGGGCTGGGGCACCTCCCTTATGAAGAAAGACTGCAGCGTTTGGGGCTCTTCAGCCTAGAAAAAAGGCGCCTGAGGGGGGACATGATTGAGACATACAAAATTATGCATGGAAGGGATAGCGTCGACAAAGGGATGTTCTTTTCCCTCTCTCAAAACACCAGAACCAGGGGGCATCCGCTAAAACTGAGGGTTGGGAGAGTTAAAACAGATAAAAGGAAGTACTTTTTTACCCAGTGGGTAGTTAATCTGTGGAACTCTGCCACAGGAGGTGGTGATGGCATCTGGTCTGGATGCCTTTAAGAGGGGATTGGACGGATTTCTGGAGGAAAGGTCCATTGTGGGCTATAGGCAATGATGGGTTGTGCAATCTCCTTACAAAGGTGGTGGGCTACTTCAGAGTACTGGGTGCAAGGGAGTGGCAAGAGGATGCAAGCACCTTGTTGTCTCATGCCTCCCTGGGGCACCTGGTGGGCCGCTGTGAGATATAGGAAGTTGGACTAGATGGGCCTTTGGCCTAATCCAGCAGGGCTCTTCTTATGTTCTTATGTTATGCCTTCAGCCATATTATATGACAGGTATAAGGGGATTCCTCTCGCCGAGAGGCGATGTGTCTGTGAGTTGGGAAGTGTGGAAACACTTGTCCACATGGTGTTATATTCTGCTCTTCATAGAAGCCCTCAAAAAGATTATCTTGACCCACTGTTAGAAAAAATGGAGGGTTGGCCTGATTCAGAAACAATTCAAATATTACTAACTGCAGAGTTTCCTGAGACCCTAAAGTGTGTCACAACTTATTTACTTTTGATTGTTAAGTCCCGAGAAAACAGTCCTCCTGTCTATGATTTTTTGGGAAGCTAGTGGTCCTATGTTTTAGTTTGTTTGATTGATGTTGTACATTAGGTATTATTATGCCAATAAAGGTTCCTAAACTAAAAAAAAAAACATAAATGCACTTACGCCCTTCCTTGCACACTGTTTCTGTTTTCATAATCCATGGGCGCTTTACTGTAGCATTTTCATTAAAATTGCATTCAAGAAGGTGGTAGAAGAACTACTCATCCTGTGATTATGAAAACCAAAATGGAACACGGGGCAGAGGAGATGGGTGTTCACCTCCTAACATGTATGTGAGGAGGGTCAATTCATGATGTATTGTCCAAATGAGCCCTTAAAAAGAGTTCTCTTGAGCTTGACGGCACCGCTGACCAATTTTTGTCTTGGGGGGGGGAGTGCAATGTTATCTAGCCGTTTTATCCCAAAACAACCAGCCTCCTGAAATGCAAGCTATGCCTGCTATTTCCTTGGCTTGCATGTCTTCTTTTCACCTTCAGAGACTTTGGAATTTTTCTTGGGGAGTGACATCATACCACAAGAGAAAACAGAGGCGCTTCTACTAAAGAGATTTTGATCTGAGTGGGAGCCTTAACATGAGTCGGCGGGCTGAGGTGAGTGACTAAGTGAGTTAAAACGAGTGAAACAAATAAATCAAAACCCTTTTGTGGCACAGCAGGAAGAGAGCCAGAAAACAGGCACATTAGAAAGTGATGGCTCATAGCTGCTGAATTGGAGCTTGTACTCTGTGTAGCGGGAAACAGAAAAACAAAGCTGGGGGTTTGAAAGAAGAGAGTATTGTTTAGGGGTTTTTTTTAGACCCGATGAAAGATGTGTTCAGCATCTTTGTTTAGAAGCTTCTACAGAGGAGGTGGAAATGCAGATGGGGGAGTTTGATGACTGCATATAGCATCTCTGTAGGAAGAATGAAGCCAGGTGTAACAATTGCAGTCAATCTGCAGCCTCGGTGTGGGCTAAACTTTGGACGAAGGACAATGCAATGTAAGACACAGTTTTCAGCTCATTGTTTCCCAAATGTCTGCTAGCCAAAGGTCTATTTTTTTCTGGATTTATATTGGAGCTGTGCTCCACTTCAACAGCCATGAAGGTTTTAAAGTCTAAAAGAGTCAGAATTGCTCACCCACAGAAGAACCTGCCTTGTTCCTAAGGACATAAAAAGGCTTAACACCCACCTAGTCTGGCACCCATTTTCCCACAGCTGTTACCATCCTCTAAAAGATGTGTTCAGTGAACTCTTGATTTATGGTCCAATCTCATGGGCATGCTGCACCGCTAAAACTAGCATTCTGGTGGTGCACAGTGCTTTACAGCTGTCGCAAATGGCAACATGCAATTTTGCACACTGCAAGTGGCAAGCAGATGTGGCCACGCTCCAGTGACCTCCCAGTGAGCCCTGGTACCAGTAAGTCAGTGTGGGGACTGGGCAGGAGGCAGAGGTAGGTGGGGCAGAGGGGGTGGTGGAACAGGGAGGAGACCAGGGTGGGTAGGAGGGTGGACTGAGGGCAGGAAGGGGGATGTATTAGCAGCAGCAGCTCTGCTGATATCCTATCCTGTTTCCTGGAGTTGATCCTCTTTTTTGGATCCACTTGGACTTGTGTCAGCTGAACATTGGGAACAGGGCTATTGAAGTTACTGTATGCAATCTATGACCAACTGAAGTCAGTTAGGATACAATCCTAACCAACCTTCCTGCACTGGGGAAAGGGCAATGCAATTCTGATGTGGGAGAACAAACATTCCCTTTCCTTGAGGAGGCCTCCATGACTACTCCTCCACTGCAAGATGCAGCACATGCCCCATTAGCACAGTTATGTCAGTGCTAGAAAGTGGAGGCTTAGCCCCGGGCAAGGGAATAAACGTTCCCTTACCTGGAGGAGACTTCTGGGACTGCCCCTTACAAGATGCTGCATGCACTCCTGTGGTGCAGCTGCATAAGCAGAGTGAGGATGATAGGATCGGGCTGTTAATGAACCTTAATTCAATGGTCTTCAGAACAATGCTCACATTCTGGAGTCAGCAGAAGTCTGTTAATCCCTTGGGTAGGATTGGAGCCATAGTGCAATGGTAGAACATCAGAAAAGGTCTCGGGTTTAATCACCAGCATCTTCCAGATAGGACTGGGAAGGAACCCCTTTCTGAAACTCTCCGAAGTAACAGCCAGTTGGTGTAGATAATGTTGAGCTAGAGATGAATCAATCGCCCGGCCATCGCTTTGTATGTTTGGCTTCAGAAGAATCTCTTTATTGGTTCTGTGTTTCTTTAGGTGAGCGATAGATCTTTGAATCTGGCTGTTCTGAAGACGGTATATATGAACCTTGAGAGTAAATGCTTTACAAAAGCACGCTTAATGATTATGCTTTTGCTGGCGCAACAGAACAAATCATTTACACATCACTTATTATGCTGTAGGTAAATGTGATAGTGGGTACAATATATACTCGCACTCGTTCACGCCTCAGTTGTTGTGTAGGTGTTATGTGATACCATACATTACACCGACGACATTCAAAATGCGGGAACGATTGCAGAGGATGTCTCCCTGGCAAAATAATTAAATAATTTGTCCCACTGAATTGCTCTTTCCTTAGACAGGGAGGCTTTTCCATCTTACAAAATGCATTTTCAACACCTTGACAAATCTACCAGGGTGTCTGCATAGACTAAACTGCAATAGCTGTTTCGAGGGCGGGCTGTACTCTTGACTCGGTAGGCTAGATTTGTTTCAAAACACTGAACTAGAGAAGCAAAGAGAACAAGGTGAACAATGAGTGAAAACAAACCACACATTGGAGGCAGTAATCTGTGAGCGGGTATCTTCTGCAAAGCTTTGAGGGCTGATGTCAGATCTGTAGGAAGCCAAATAATGTGTGTGTGTGTGTGTGTGTGTGTGTGTGTGTGTGTGTGTGTGTGTGAGAGAGAGAGAGAGAGAGAGAGAGAGAGAGAGAGAGAGAGAGAGAGAAGATGCAATTTCAGTGGAGTTGAGTGTATTTTACCATTGGGAAGATATAGGATTACAAAGAAGATAGAAGCTGGATTTCAAGTAGCTCAATCCACATTATAGATCTGCCTTAGTAGGTCAGAGTTCTAGTTTCAGTTTCATTGGAAATGCATTGGGTGGAGAAAATTGCATCTGACTCCAGACTTGACAAAACTGACAGGGCACAAAAGTGTTGGTACTGATGTGTTGCTACTGGGGCTGATGGGGAAGACACTGAATTTCACAAAGCCATAAATATCTGCAGTATCGAGGTACATATTGAGGCAGCCCATTGTACCAATTCTGACATCAAATGATTCAGGATGATAAAACATTAACTAGGGTTGTGCAGATGGCCCTTGAGAAATTTCACATATCTTATAGAAATTCACTTGGGGAATTTGAAAATTCTCAGACATTTCACCTTAAAAGAAACCTTGAAATGGGTGTGAGTTGCTTGCATCCCATTGTGACTCCCTTGCACCTGGCGTTCTGAGGTACCTTACTTCTAAAACCAAGAGGTTGCACATGTGATTGACTTTTCTTGTAGACATCTGTCCAGTCCCCTTTTAATCTCTGCCCATCAATCCCCTGTGCTAGTGACAGTGGTAGCTCCCAATGTACCATTAGGAGGTGGGTACAGTACAAGGTATTTAGCATTTCATAACATTGTACTCTCTGTCAATTGCCAAATATCATTGTAATCTCTGTCACTACATTTTGCCTCATTGCATGCTCCTCCTCAGGATGTGCCCCTACTGCTAGACTTGGCTACAGACTGGGCCCAAGCCCTTCTGGCATCTGGGGCCAAGGTCCAGTTCTGCTCTCTGCACTGGAGGTGCTTCCCTCCCCTTCCCCAATCCGTCCCGAATCTGCCCACAGACTTACCAGGGTGGCAGGAAAGGACTCCAAGTGAGGTCAGCAGCTGGGAAGTTTGCAGCCTGAAGGCAACCTGAGCAGGCTCTAGTCTGGGCTTGCCTCCGCTGACACAAATGAGTGCTTAGGTGGGACACCTGAGAGAGCACAAAGGAGGAAGGAAGGCCAGCTATAGGCTGCCTGCCTGTGAAAATGAACTTTTGGGGGAAGGAGCTGAGGGAGGCAAAGAGGCCTGACTTGCAGGGCTCCAACCACAACCTCTTGAATCCCCTGGTGGAGGAGACAGTGCCTTAAACCACTTCCATCCCAGCCCTGAGGAGGCACTAAGGCAGTGGTGTCATGTAGCCGGAATGCTCCGCTGGCCTAGCTCCGCCCACTCGCCGCCATTCACCCCGCTCCGTGATGGACGTGGCACTGCGAAGCACCCGTGGCCGTGGAGGGGGCGTCTGCTCGCCGGGGGGGATAGGTGGAGGGCGCGCCGGGTGCCTGGGCGAGCAGCGATGGGGCGCGTTGTCCGAGGACAGCCTGCGCAGTGGGTGGGACGGCGGTGGAACCGGAACGGACGGGCTGTCAATCACAGGTTAGTCCCAGTCACATTCCGGTTCCTAGAGCCTTGGATTACACCACTGCACTAAGGGTTCTGCATAGTAATGGGTTCTGGCCTGAATGCCTTTAAAAGGGGATTGGACAAATTTCTAGAAGTCCATCACAGGTTACAAGTCTTTATGAGTATGTGCAACCTCCTGGTTTGAGAGGTAGGCTACCTCAGAATGCCAGGTGCAAGGGAGTGGCAACAAGATGCAGGATCTTGTTGTCATGTGCTCCCTGAGGCACCTGGTGGGCCACTGTGAGAGACAGGAATCTGGACTAGATGGGCCTTTAGCTTGATCCTGCAGGGCTCTTCTTATGTTCTTAAGGCCCAGATTGGGTTGCAAGTTATTATTTACATCAGAAATTTACCTCAGAATGCCAGATACAAGGGAGTGGCAACAGGATGCAGGCGTCTCATGTGCTCCCTGAGGCACCTGGTGGGCCACTGTGAGATACAGGAAGCTGGACTAGATGGGCCTTTCTTCTGATGCAGTTGGGCTCTTCTTATGTTCATGCCTGCTGCTCTACAGCAGTTTGTGCTCAATCCTGAAGAGGGGACACACCCTCAGCAGTGTGGGCCTCTTGCTGCAGTAGCTCAGGGTAGCAACAATCCCAGCAAGCTGCGGGGGCAGCAGCTAAGTGCCCTTATAACCAGTGATGTCATTCAGGGGGAACGGACCAGAACGGGCATTCCGGATCCTAACGGGCTCCGTGGCTGGTTCCAGGTTCCCGACAAGTGCCAATCAAAAGTGAGTTCCTGTTCCTAAATCATTTGAATGACACCACTGCTTACAACCACAGATTCCACTATACAAGACCAGTGGTGTCATCCTGGCGGAACGGCCCGGTACGCCGTTCCACTAGTTCCGCGGACGGGCCCGAGCCGCGCCGCCTCTCCCGAAGACGGGCGAGCTGCTCCTGGGCCCACCCGCCCTCCCGCGCATCTGAATCGCTCTGAAATGGACTGATTCCAGGTGCAGGGAGGCGTGGCTGGCCTCCGCCATAGGGGTGGAGGGCTGCCAATCATCCGGGCGTTCCGGTTCCTGGCGCGCCCGGATGACATCACTGTGCAAGACTTACAACGTTGTCACTATCCAAGGCCTGTGGATCATCCTGCCACCTCCAGATTGCCTTCATCACCCTCCTCTGATTGCATCCACCACCCCGGTTTGTCCTCGCCATCCGCCAATCACTTGTGCTACTCCCAATCCCTGGCTTGCTCTTAGAGTAGGACTCCCTAGACTCCTGCATGACCCAAGGCATCCCAGATTGCTCCCACTACACCACTGAACTCTTCATCTTCTTATGGCTACTGCTGGCAGCTGTCTATCCCTTCCCCAGCTTCCTGCACCCCCTCAAAGTGCCAGGACAATTGGGGGAAAGGAGGAAGAGAAGTGGAGACTTGTCAGCTAGAACAGCACCTCTCCCCATTTCTTTGTTCCCTTCCTTGCCCTCACGGCCAGCGGTGTTATCCGGCAACGAGCTGCCGGAATGCTAGGCGGGACTTGCCGCCTGATTGGCTGCCCGTTCGTGACGCGTCGCCGCCTGCCCGCCTGCCACGCGGGCACCCCTGGCTTTGGAGGGGGTGCCCGCTTGCCTGGGGGGCGCGCTGGGTGCCTAGGCAAGCAGTGGAGGGGCGCGCCAGCCAGAGGGAGCCCCCGCGGTGGGCGGGCAGGCGGCGACGTGTCACGGACTGCCTGTCAATCAAGAAGTTAGTCCCGTCTAGCGTTCCGGCAGCTCATTACAGGATGACAGTACTGCTCACTGCCCTTTAAAAAGGTGGCAGGGAGACAGGGACAATGAGAGTGGCTGATGGCACTGCTCCAAGAGTAGTCATGGGGTGCCTGGCTACTCTTCCAATGGGCTGCCTGGGATTCTTGGTGCCTTTGGCCCCTTTAGAGCAGCGGTGTTCAACCAGTGTGCCATGGCACATTGGTGTGCCATGAATAGTCTGCAGGTGTACCATGAGAGTTTGGGAGATGACCATTGTAGGGCCATTGATGACCCTAGTAGGGCCACTGAGGGATGGGAGCCCCCCCCCCACCAGCAGCATGGTGTGCCTTGTCGATTGTCAACAACTGATGGTGTGCCTTGGCCATTTTAGCACCTTGTCAGTGTGCCAGGAGATGAAAAAGGTAGAAAACCGCTGCTTTATAGGGTCATGGTCCATGTAGCTACACTACTGGTTTTAATGTTCGAAACCTGCTTAAGGCTTCAACACACCAAAAAGCTGGCTTTTTGCTTGGTTCAACTTCCTACTGTGTGCTTGAATGGCTGTTCCATTTTTTTGTTCTCTCTGCAACGTGGCTGTAGGGACTCTGCTATTCCCCTGGATAAATTAGTGGCATTGTTTATTGTGGGCTTTTTTAGACTGACAGTACATTTTTAAATTTAATAGCAGTTCTTTTATTTTCCAAGATAATCTTTTAAGAGGATTTTCATGTTTGTAGGACTGACATGAGTTGATGCTCGGTAGAAGTTTGATTAATGAGTTTAGTCATGCAGTATTCAGAAAGTAAGATGTTTTCTTCCTGTATCTTTTAGCATTTGACCTGGCAGGGAAGAAACCAGAGGCACATTTTTACTTAAGTAATCAAAAGTAACTTGCAGTAAATGCCAATGAGTTTATTAGTTGAAGTTAAGATAACAAAGAGGGAAAAGGAAAGTGTGGCTGTAGCGAAAGGCAATCATCATTAGCATAGGGACAGTTATGACAGTGTGAAATTTACAGCTCCTGTCAGGAAACCAATTAAGTACTTGGAATAATGTCTAGTGCCGAGCCAACCTGCCCCCCCCCCCGTCATTCCACCACCCTGTTCATAGAGTGTGAAGTCGGGAGGGATTTCAGCTATTTAGGAGAGGATACAAGCAGGGCCAATGCTCAACGCTTGAATTATGGGGCGGAATCTGCAACTCCAGCCCTTCAAGCCAGGCAGTTTTAATTAAACCTCTCCCTGATAGCTTTTTAAGATAGTAGCTTAGTGGCAAAATGATAAGGTGGCATTGCCCTCTCCAGTCTACCTGGAATTTAACCACTGGGCAAAATGATTGCGCCGCATATTGCAGGCACTGTTAGCCAGGGATGGGCACTCGACTCGGGTTGACTCGACTCACAATTAAGGCACTGACACACGAGTTGTGAGTTGAGTCAAGTTGCCGGAGTCAATGACTCGTGATTCATTTGACTTGTGACTTGTGGGCCCGTGTATTATTTCCTACAGTGACATGGGTGCATGCACATTCTCAAGGCTCCAGCATGACGGTTGATCGTGTAGAGGCCTAACTGCACAGTATGGCCCTGGCCACAACTAATGCCTGCTACCCAGCCTCCTCCAGACTGCCCTCCTCCTCGGCTTGCCCCACCCTCTTGCTCCATCTCTTCCTCCCAGCCAGGCTGACAACCTTCCAGGTCCCTGATCCTGCCAGCACTTCCCACCCTGCCTTCTCTGGCAACTGCAGCCAGGGGCCTTCTCTCACCTGCTCCTGGACTCCCCAGGCCGGGTGGACTTCTCCCTCGAGCACAACAGGACCGGCCTGACTGCGATCGAAGGGGAAGGGGTGGGCTGCCTGTCCGTCCACTGCGACAGTGCCAGGTGCTTCTCCTGGCCTGACACCCCCCCCCAATGGGAAAGGGAGGCCCTGGCCTGCTGCCTCAGTCCCCATGAGAAAGTGTGCTGGCCAGGATCCTGGCTGCCTCATGCCTGCCTGGTGAGCCAAGCCCCAGCCCAGATCCCGGACAGGGGTGTGTGAACATTTGACACTCAGCCAAACCATTGGTCCACTTAGCCCAGTATAATTGAGCCTGGGTGACTCGTTGAGTTCGGGCCAAATGACGTTATTGGGTTGCCTGGAGCAATCTCAGCATGCTCCATGTATCCTACTTTGTTTAAAGAGTCCGCCCAGAAGAAGGAGCAAAGTAAGGGGGAAGGATCACTCTATTCCGGTCCTTGGAGCACAGTGATCTGGGAATAGGCAGGGTCTCGATGCAGTCAATAAATAAACAAAGCAGGAAGTATAAAGAAAGAATATGTGTGTGGGGGGGGGGGGCTTGGTGAAAGGTAGTAGCACCAGGGAGGTAGCACAATTGAGCATCTGTGAATCGCAACTTCCACATTTGAAAGATGACAAGATTCTAGTCTTGTGGCCATGCTTTGTTGCTTGTAAAAAAATATGAGCAGTGTGATTAAAATCTCAAAACATGCAGCAGAACATGCAGCAGTCATAAGTTTGGGCTTTAGTACACATCAATGTCTTGAGTCATCCTATTCAGCCAAAATGAGATAAACTTATGCAAAATAAGTAAATACACAAATGTGTGTGTTTTATTCAGACTATAGAATCTGAGGATCTGAGAATCCATGGTGGAGAGAATATGGATTTTCTTTGAGGGCACAGAATACTTTATATCCCACTTGACTGTGACATAAAAGGGCGATCATACAATCAACAAACTGTTTGCTCTGGAGTATCTCAAGCAAAACATGCCATATGCAAGCTTTTAGAATTGAAATGGAATATTCTTGCAAGTCCCATTGATCATAATGGTATTTACTCATAAATAAATGAATTTCCAAGTATACTTACAAGCAAACGTGTTTAGGATCACAGCCAAAAACTTAATAAAGCAAATAGCCTTAAATGTTAGCATACTATGCTTTTCAAAGGTGGGAGTTGGTGTTACATAGTGGCTAGAAAACCTACTGTGCTATAGAGGCACAGAGCGGTGAAAGAGAAACTCTGTTGTTTCTGACAGTACAAGCATGCCCCAGAATCCACTGGGGTTCTGGACTGGGCTGCCACTTACCATATGTTGACTCAAATGTACGCAAACGACAGATGAGGTTTGCTTCGCTAAGCAAAATGGCAGACCAGCTTGCATTAGCTCCCATTTGGTCAAGCCAAAGGACAAATTCAGACAACCCTGTTTCTTCCAATGCCCATAGGCTTCTAGTCACCAAATAAAGGTAATTAAGTGGTGCAAGATTCCTGAATATGTCCAATGAGTGACAGGGCCACTAAGTAAACACGATTTTAGCCAGAAGGGCTAAATCACTTTAGATTTTCACCAACTAGTTCCTTCTTAACCAAGCTCCCATTGGACTAAAAATAGCTGACTGAAACCTCCCCAAATGGTAATGAGAATAGACACTCTGTTGCCCAGATTCACATGACGTAGTGTAATCTCAGCACAATGTCTGTCTACAGCTGGAAGACATAAAAGTTAAATAACTTTATTGCATCCATCACATCCTTTTTCACATTCTTCAAGTCTTGCATAAGCTTTGCGGTACAACCCTAAACATGCTTACTCCGAAGAAACTCCCACTATGTTCAATGGAGTTATTATCATTGTGTGCTTAAGGTTGTACTGGGAAACCAGCTGCTCCCCTGGGGTTCTGCTCTGGAGCTCAAACACAAGCAGCTTCTAGTTCAGATATATTTCTTTTCATTTTAATTAATGAGAAATTTGTAGGTGCATAGCCAACATATCTGTTACAAAGATGCATAATGTATTTATACATCCGCAACAGCAGAAACCATCTCATCACCATTTTATTAAGTAAATGGTGATTAAGTAATACTCAAGTGCAGTGAACAGTGGGCTTGTTAAAATTAAGTTTTCGATTTACACAAAATCATATGATTTCCTTGAAATGACACCCGCAGAACATGTTAGCATAATCTAAGCATCCAGTGATACGTCTTCTCTACTTATTGATAGGTCTTGGCACTGTTCATTATAAAGTACTGATAAGGCTTAGCACAGTAGTTTTAAACTGTGGGTCAAGCCAATTTCAGGTGGGTCGTGAAGCACCTACAGCAGCCATATTGAAAATATGGGAAGATGGGATGCTGGAAAGGAGGAGGGGTGTCTGGTTATTTTGCTTGTGTCAATGTTGTAAATAGGCTATTTTTTTTTCATTCTGATTCACTTTGCTATTAGAAAATGGCTGAGAAATAACCCAACTTCTTGCTGCATTCTCAGGAAAGCAGCAGACTCTGGCTTCACATTTCCAACCATGACATCACTTACAGTGGGTCCTGGTCATTTTAAAAAGTGGGTCCAAGTGTTAAAAGGTTTGAGGACCACTGGCTTAGCGTATGCTAGATCTTGTCAAAGTGATGAGAAAAGTTCAAAGTGCATTCCTAAGCAGAAATATCTTTAGCTAACAGGTTTGCCTTTTTTCCAGTTTGTAATAAGAAAATTGTTATACGCAGATTATATGGATTTTGCAATGTAATGGAAAAGCTTGTGACATACAGTATGCATCTATGGTCACAATGGTATGGAGAATGGTATACTGTTCTCCATGGGGCCCCTTGGCTGTCCACACTGATCTTGACCATAGCATTGGATTCTTCACACCTGTGAGTGCTGGGGGACTTCAATGTCCATGTTGATGTCCCTGAGATGGCAGCAGCTCAGGATTTCATGGCTGCCATGGCAACTATGGGCCTGTCTCAGTGGATTCCAGCTCCTACACACATGGCAGATCACATATTGAACCTGGTGCTTACTGGTGGGTATAGGGAGAGTGACTTGGCTATGGAGGACACAGGCAACGCAATCCTAGCGTGCCCCTTGCGTCAACGCTACGTCATAGCGTCGATGCCAGGGGTGGAGCGCCAATGCGAGAGCGCCAAGCAGCACCCCCTCATCGGTGCTCCATCTCTGAAGCCGACGCTACTCGCAATGTTGGCTTCAGAGTGCCGACAGAGAGCCTCCCTTGCGCCAACCGAAGACGGGACGTGGGCAGGACGTGGGCAGGCATCCTAAGCCTGTCAGCGAGGCTGTGCGGCCCTGATTCGGGCCACGCGGTCTCCTTGGATCTGCACCTGCTCTTTAGCCTCACCTAAGCAGCATCGGATATGGTGCTGGCCCGTCAGCCTTGCCAGTCTGGCACTGCGATTGTGCCCTAGGATTCCTCTGTTGTCATGGACAGATCACTATCTTTACTTGTGAGCCCTCCAAAAGTCCTGATGAGGAGAATTGGGTCTCGCTTTATTTTTGAACATTCTCTGTGTTCATGTTAGATGTTTAATGTGAGTTTTTTTTAAAAAAAAATTATTGTTTTACTTATTGTGGTTTCATTGTATTTTTTGTTTTCTGTAAGCTATCTTGGGCATTTGCTTCGGCGTCGGAAAGGCAGGGTATGAATTCTTCAAATAAATAAATAAAATAAAACTACCTGGGCCTTCAACTTCTCTGACAATTAACAGTGCTAGACTGGATAAAGATGAAGGCAGAGCTTTTGTTTCCTGACCTTCATTTTCAACCTGCTTGCTAATAAACTGTAACGCTAATAGGATCCGTTCATAAAACTGTATCTAAATATCATCAAATTGTAATTTCTAGGCAACCCCTTTAATATTAAGCAAGCCGCACAGTGTACGGTAACAGATTTGGCTTAAACATATCATTGTTCATTTGCAGCAGTTTCATTGGAATTATTTGGTATATTACTAGCAGTCTAGTCACCTTAAGATATACCTTTGTCAATTACGCCGCTGTAATAAAGTGCTGCATATGGGGAATAGCTGAAACTTTAAAAGTGGTTTATTGTATTGGGCTACATACCATTTTTATAGGGAAGAGAGAAATCTTTGTGAAAGTGCTATTACCCTTTCAATGAATTCATTGAATAATTCAATGAATAAGGTATTGCTGATGGTGACTTGTAAATGGGGAATGTCCACTTAAAAAAACAACTCACAGTCACCTAAGAAAAATAATGCTCAATGCCTTACAGTACTGAATAAACTAAAATACCCAGGAGCTATCCACTGTTAAAATACCAAGGCTGAAAAAGCCTCCCTTGTATTATAGTTTCCACATAAACAAAATATGGTGCAATCTCCTTGAGGAGCCTCAAATCTCCTATAGTTCACATTGGATTTTCACTTCAATATCTCATAAATAGAATGTTTTTAATGGAAAAGAATGCAATTTCAAACACTGATTGAAATGCAGCCTCTAAGTAGAGACGTTTGAAAATGGAAAGTGTGAAATTTGAATTAAAAACAACGTACAATGGGCCCACATTATCAGTGTTCTGCCCACATTACCATTATCATTATCATCCAACATTATCATTCCTGGAACCCCCATTGACATAGAAATCCACTTATGCAGGAATCTGCTGCTATCTTAGGCCCAAAGGCACATCTGGGATTTCACCCTGATACTCCTCCCCTTTTAATCTCCTTAGGTTAGGCCTCCTTTTCTCTGAGCCAATTATTTTGCCAGCATAGAGGCAAGGGCCTCCATGTTGGGCCAACATGGCGCTCAGGATCCGGCGGCGAAGGTCACCACCAGTCCCACCCCGCTCTGCCCCTCCCCCACCTAGGAAAGCCTTCCCACCCCACCCAAATCCCAGTGTACATTGTCATCTCCAGGCAGTGTGGAGCTGGCACTGGACTGGCATTGGCAGTAAGGCCTTACAGATGGGTTTACAACACCTTCATGACACCAACAGTCATGATGCGCTTGTACCATGGGCACTGTGGAGCTCAGGATTGGACCCTAAGAGTCTCTATTTCAATTCTCATACCAAAAACACAATGAGTTATCTTTGGCAAGTCATGCCCTTTTATGCCTTTCCCATATGCTGCATATGCGCAGGGGCGGACCTAGTCAAAATGGCGCCCGGGGCACCCAATAGAAGTGCGCCCAGGTCTACCCATTGGGACCAGCCACGGGAGAGGGAGCCCAGGTCTGCCTTTTAGAAACGGCCGCGGGTAGACCTGGGATCCCTCGAGGGAGCCTAGGTCTACCCGCGGCTGGTCCCAATGGGTACACCTGGGCTCCAGAGCCCAGGTCTACCCGCACAATGTTGCAGGGGCCACTGGTGCCCCCCTAGGCAGCCCCAAGATGGCGCCCAGGGCTCGTGCCCCCCTGCCCCCTAGATCCGCCACTGCATATGCGAATGGGAATGCTTACCTAACTTATAGGTTGGGATGCCAAAGCTGACCAAAACTATTCTTGGAGACTTTTTCCCCCACATGATGTAATGTTGGAAACTCCTGGAGGGCCTGATAAAATGTCCTGGGTTGCTTTCAGGAGCCACCTGGAGATTGATACTGATTCCTGGAGACTCGTAGCTAATCCTATGGACAGGTAGTGCTTGCATGGTCATCATGAAACAAATACATGTGACAAGGTTGGCATGTCCAGAAAGTGAAGTCGTATTGCTTCTGATTTTTGTACAGCACCTAGCAAAGTTAGGTGTTTAATTCAGAATGATCATGATCATAATCCATTGTCCTTTTTATCGACGTGGCAATGCGACAAGAAAAGAAGTAATTTCCAGTCGTCATTTAAATGGGATCGAACCACTGTTTTGAAAAGTGCAAACACTACCTATGTTCTCCCTAACGTGATTCCACTGAGAATGATGATAAATCATTTACAGGCAAGTGCTTTGCAATAATTATTCCATTCACTCCCCTGCAAAAAAAAATAAAAAAAATCCCAACTGTATGAGTGGGTGATTACTATTATAGTGTTATAGATGAGAAATAGGAGATAGCTAGGACGTGTCTTGCCCGCAGCCTACCAATAAGTGATAATGATGCAAATATTTTACCCCTAGAATATATACATTCCTTCAGACCCTGCGATAAAGCAAGACAGGTTTGTGTTCCTAGAGCAGTTGCATTCCTTAATCTGTCCTCCATCCTGCAATGGCACTATTAATATTAACACACTCCATTTTTGAATGTTTCACTTCATTTGTCAAGTGAGGTTTTTATTGCTTTTTTAATCATTCACATTTCCATCTTGTTTTTATCCTGTTCCGAAGCGCACGCCATTCTGTTCCGTCGGTAGCAGAATTATTTCTTCTGCCATTGCGCTCATAATCAACATTATCACCATTGGATTAAGAAATGGGTTCCTTCTCTTTTTTTGTCACTTGAAAACAGGTTTATTGGGGGATCAGACCCTTAATAATCTTCCGTATCATTATCTCCTGAAACATCGTCTCTTGTGGGCCTGATTCGTACATCACCATGGCAACATGGTTGCTGCTGAAAACTCACTTTGTTGTGGACAAGATTAGATATTGCAGTTCGGTTTTCTGCAACTGGAAATGACACCCCAGATAACCTGGGCAATCCCCACACCTGAATCCAAAGGTGCAGATTTGTAGTGATTTGAATTACACAACATAATTCAGGTAGTCCACATGGAGGAGGTTCCAGCATATGTTGCTGTGGCGACACTAGGAAGAAAGTGGTTTTTTTGGGCAGTCACCCCATCACCATGGTAACTTAGGATCAGAACGTAGAAGCATGGTCACACAGAGAGATTGTCATGATTTATTACGAAAATAATCTTGTTCTTTTCACATTGCATTTGTGGTAATTCAGGGTAAAGCTCATGGCTGAAAGCTCTCATAGCTCTGTAGGGGAAACCAATGACATTTGTGATTAGTGAATAGAGTGGCTCATTGAGAGAGAGAGAGAGAGAGAGAGAGAGAGAGAGAGAGAGAGAGAGAG
>JAJKFI010015404.1:0-15414 GCA_029204185.1 Lerista edwardsae
CAAGTCATCTGTTATCCATGCTCATAATAACTCTCTGGAGGGGGGGGCGGTTCCAACTTTTGGCAGCCAGGGAACCATGACCTATGACCCCCTTCTGACATGATGACGCCACCACCAATTACGTCCATGTTCTGAGCCTGCGGAAGTCAGAACGTAGGCAATGGAGGCGGTAGAAGGTGTGATAGGGCTTGTTGATATACCTGCTACACGCTAACAATGGAAGAAGTCATTGTTAACATTCCTGGGCAAAAAAGCCAGAGAGAGAGAGAGAGAGAGAGAGAATAAATTTCTCAAGACTTAGTGATTACATTGTAGATTGGGACTTGAACCTAAGAGCAGTGCTCCATACTGTATTAGCTACAGCCAACTACACCTATTGAAATCAAAGGGATGTCCTCCCAATTTTGGTTTTTTTTAGAGTAAGGGTATACGTATCTCTTTCTTTGGTCTTTCCCCCCACACTCCCAGCAGTTCTCTCCTGCCTATTGGGATTCAAGCTGCTCTTTGTAATGAATTTGTACATGGGTGTCTAATTTGGATGATCTCCTGTCTCAAAATGAGACCTTTCAGCCATCTGTGGATACATTTGGTAGAAGATTGTTTCCTCACATAGTGTCAGTCTGGGGCAGCTTGTTGTTCAGTTCCTTGTACAACAACGTATCTTTTTTAAGACTGCATCAATGGGTGAACGTCATAAACAGTGTGCAAAATCAAGTCTGCACTGCAGATGTCTTCCTTTTCTCCGAATCGCTGCATCCTAGCACACTCCATGTTTGGTTTTGTTTCAAATCCAGGTTGGAACAAAACTTTTCAACGAAAAAAAAAATTGACTGCAATGTTGCTTTGTTATGTTGGTTTGACTTCTTTTTCTTATTTATAATTGATGTGCAATATGACTAGATTGTCTTACATTCATCCTATATGCAACTGATAAAATATGAACTGTACCAGGAGAGATTTGAACTCACGAAGGCTCAAATCCTAACCAACTTTCCAGCACGGGCACAGCAGTTGGGGTGCAGCCCCAGAGGCCTCCTCAAGGTAAGGGAAGGTTTGTTCCCTTACCTTGGAGCTGCATTGCCCTTACCCTGGTGCTGGAAAGTTGGCCACAGATTGCATGCAAGTAGCTTCAATAGCCCTGTTCAGGCATTCAGGCTAAAAGCATGGAGGGGGGAAACAGTGGCATGGTGTACCTTCCATGTCAACGTATTTCCTGCTCATGTTCCTGTGCCAGTGCGTATTTGCCGAAGGAAGCATTGAAAATGGGCAGGAACTCTTCCCAAATTCAGGGCTTAACTCTGCAGACAAATTATGAACCTGGGAACATTTGGGTGGGGCAGGCTGCTCTTCTCCTTCATCCCACATTCAGTCCGAATCAGCGGTGTCATCCTGGCGGAACGGCCCATTACGCCGTTCCGCTAGTTCCACGGACCCTCCCCCGAGGACGGGCGAGCTGCTCCTGGGCCCTCCCACCCTCCCGCGTGTCCGAATCGCTCTGAAATGGAGCGATTCGAGGTGCAGGGAGGCGCAGGGAGGCGTGGCTGGCCTCCGCCATAGGGGCGGAGGGCTGCCAATCATCCGGACGTTCCAGTTCCTGGCGCGCCCGGATGACATCACTGGTCTGAATGCAGGAAGGATGTTTGCAGGGGGCTTATATGATTGTTCGATGGCATCATTGGGAATTCTAGTGGGCTCTTAGTCAGAGGTGTCATGCCCATAGGGCATGATGTAGCGCCAGCCATGGGTGCCGGTGAAGGACCTGGGTGAAGGACCTGGGCACCGAAGAAAGCAGCATGGAGCTTGGGCGCTCTCACCCACCCTTGCCTCCATTATGCTCCGAAAAGGAACGATTCCGTAAGCAGGGGGCATGGAGAGGTTGCACGGGGGTGATGCTGCATGGGGGGTCTTTCGACCCAGGGGCAATCAGGACCGGCACCAGCTCTCCACAGAGATCAGCCTTTCTGTTCCTTTCACTAGAGAAGCAGCTTAAATTCTATGAAAGCGATTTTTAAAAGTGTATAGTAAAGAAAGACGAAGAGACGTGCATGTAAACCTCCCCTTTCTATTGAAATGAATGGAAATGCTTGTCTATGCCATTGTAATATAATATACAAGGAGATCTGGTCTGGCAAAACTCAACTGTCTATAAAAAGGATTGAGCAACCCTTAATTTATTTTCTGTGTCCGATGATCTAATGGTATGGAATTTCAGCAGCCATTTTTAAAATGTATCTGAATTTATAAAACTCTACCCATGTGGGTTTTTGGGTTTTTGTTTTTTTTGTATTATTTTATGGACCATTTAGTTATGATTATGAACAGTTGGCATGAGCTTGTAAATGATTATCTGTCACTTTAGTCTTTTCATGGTAGGTTGGAGGGGAGAAAACAAGGATGCTATTTTTGGGTGTTCAAAAAACCCAACAAACTTTCTGTTAGGCTAATACCCTATTGTTGAGCAGAGCTCAGGATGCTTGTGTATTTAAGGGCTTCTGTTTTCTTGTTCCAAATGACTTTAATTTATTTTTTGTTTTTCCCAAAGGAAAACTGTTTAATAAAATTTCTGAACTACTGTTGTGTTGTTTCTTTTTCTCTTCCGAATGATTTTAATTGCAGAAGCACAGTTTCATTAACCTGGAAAGAAACCTATTGTCATGATGCCTGATTTAAAGCAATACATAATGAACCAAAATGAAGGAATTGAACAGGACACAGGAGATGCTCTAGTTCTGTTAAGCAACCCTAGCAGATGACAGTCCTTCCTTCAAAAATGAGATTAATTCATTATTACTCTAGTCCTGCATGTGCTCAGATGAACATAAAGGGCTTTTTTTCAAGGCTCCCCATTCTCTTCAATGGAAGGATCAGTCCATGTGCACAATGAATGCATGCAAAGGTTCAGGGTGCAATCCTAACCTGGAGTTCGGCCAGCAAAGTCCAAAGGCCCAAACTAAACTTATGTACAAACCTAGCTAGAAACCCAAAAGTTTGCAGAAGTTGCCAAACACTAAGGAAGCACGTACAGTGCTTCAAAATAGGTGATACACACAGCTTTGAGTGAGATGCTTATAACAGGACTTTTATTACCATTTTTGGCTTCCAGAGACCTGATAAAACTCTGAAGGTTAGAGACTGTTCATGGCCATCACATTAGGTGTTTTAATTTAGAACACAAATGAAATTACAAGGTATTTACGCAAACAGCCTTTGTGTGTGCTAGGCCTTCCACTGTAAGTATGGACTGCCATACACATGGGGCCAGCAAAAGAAGAGATGTTGATCTTTAACTGAGCCACCCCTCAGTGTGCACAGTTACACCCAGTGATGTCATGCAGGGGGTACGCGGGGGTACGCGAGTACCGGTTTCTAGGATTATGGCTGGCCCCGCCCATTCACCCGCCCACTCGTCGACTCCGCCCCCTGCAACATTTGAATTTCCTGCACGTTTGAGTTGCCTGCATGTTCTCAGAGCCAGGCAGGCAGGCAGGCAGCGAGCGGAGCCTTGCCTTGCCTTGCCACTGAAAAATGAGCTGCCCTGGGGTTTTGGAACTGTTGGGTCACTTTAACATGATGCCAGGCCTCCTTAACATGTTCTGGGGGTGCTGTGGAATACTGTTGCAACTGTTGGGTTAGTTTAAAATTGTCTGAGGCCTCAGAAAGGGCTTTTTTCATGTCACTTCCTGCCACGACATCACTTCTGGCTTATGATGTCACTTCCAGTGGGCGGGTCCCAACACGTGCCAATCAAAAGTGAGTACCTGTTCTTAAATCATTTAGATGACACCACTGGTTACACCCATGACTGGAGGTGAAGTGGGGAAGAGATGGTGCCCTAACGCTGTAAGGAAGCAATCCTAACCAACTTTCCAGCACTGACATAGCTGTGCCAATGGGGCATGTTCTTCATAAGGGACACCGTAAAGCGCGTTTGGACCACTCTTGGAGTGAGGGAGGAAGGTTCATGTCTGTGTGCTGGCCTCTCTGAGAGTGGTCCAAACATACTTTACAGTGTCCCTTGTGCTGCCAAACTTTGCTGGCCTAATTCCAGGTTAGGATTGTGCCACCAGTCCCTTTATCCACATGCCCAAAGAAGAGTTTCTGGACCAGTGAGGTCAGTTCATCTGCCATCCCAGCTTCCGACCAGGCCTGCCCTGCCCTCCAAACTGCCTGCCCTCTGCTGAGTTCTGCCCTCTCCCTGCCTCCCCCCTGCCCTCAAAAGTCTCTCACTGAGCAGCGGGGATACCACTGGGTTTTTAAGTAGCCACCAAAAGCGCTGTGCTGGCAGAGGAAGGGGGATAGACATTTCATTGCTGTAGACAGTTATCCTAGAAACAGAGCCACAGAAGAGTTTTTCAACACTTTTCACCACTCTGCTCCAAACCCCTGTGGCACACATGCAGACCATACGTAGCTCACCAATGTGCCATGACTTACTGGTTGCAAATCTCTGGTTTAGAGATATCTCTGAAACCATGTCCTGAATATTCCAGCAATCCCACTTAATAAATAGCAAACCTCAAGGTCAGAAACAAATTTTCCTGGTCTAAAACAGCAGGCAACTATCTAGTAACGTTAAAGGTAAAGGTTTCCCCATGACCAAATGGTCTAGTCGTGACCGACTGTAGGGGGCAGTGCTAATCTCCGTTTCAAAGCCTGTAGAGCCGGCGTTTTGTCCGAGGACAAGCTTCCGTGGTCATGTGGCGCACGGAACACCGTTACCTTCCCACTGAAGTAGTCCCTATTTATCTTCTTGCATTTAGGTGCTTTCGAACTGCTAGGTTGGCAGGAGCTAGGACAAGCAACGGGAGCTCACTCTGTCGCGCAGTCTTGAACTCCCAACCTTCCGGTTGGAAAGCCCAGCAGTAGCGGTTTAACCCACTGCTCCACCACATCCCTCCTAGTAACGTTACAGCTCCATTAATTGCTGTGCTTAAAGGACCTTTGGGGAGCTGCATTTTTTTCTTAATGTGAAAGGATTTGGGTTGTTTGCAGATTGTGTTAATCTTCATAGGAAGTTTAAAGAAATATTGAAGACTTTAAGGGTGCAATCCTAACCTCGAGTTAGGCTGGCACAGTTAGGCCAGCAAAGTTAGGCTGCCACACCGTAAAGTATGTTTGGACCACTCTTGGAGTCAGGGAGGATGGCGCATATCTATGTACTGGTCTCTCTGACTCCGAGAGTGGCCCAAACATACTTTATAGTGTCCCTTGTGCCAGCCAAATTTTGCTGGCCTAACTGTGCTGGCCTAACTCTGGGTTAGGATTGCACCCTAAATTGTGTTTCTACCCCTTACCATTTCACTTTCTCCTGCCCCCCCCCCAATAACTGGGAGCCCTTTTCGTGGCACTTTTCATTCCTGGGTATTCAGTTGGCTGATGGTTGCAAAGTGAACCTGCAATTATTTGTAAGCATGAAAATCAGAGCTCACTCGGACAATCAGGCCTTTAACCTTTGGTTATGGTTTCTAATTTAGTTCCCAGTTAAATTGTGCTCATTTGAAGTGCTCTGTAATGCAGTGGGCACGTAAATCACTTTTCCTTAGTCGTGTGTTTCAGTTAGCCATCCAGCCAATGAATCCTAGAGCAATTATCAGGTTACGGATAAAGCCCGGAGAAGATGCAAACAGATGGCAAACCAGGGAGTACCCAAGCCTTGTGGTGCTCAAGCATTTGCAGGATTGCAAGGAAGGTGGTTCACCCTTTTCCCTGGCCACCATTTTCGCCTCACCCCCAGCATGCTGTGAGCCAAGTACGGTTCTCCAGTGGAAGAAGGGGTCATTCCTAATCATGGGTTTGCTCTTCGTCGCCCCTAGGAGGATGGATCGAGCAGATCACATGGTCTCTTCCAGGCGCAGAGGGCTCTATTCTCCTTGAGCACATCAAGGTCTCAGATTCTCCAGGTTGAAAGAATCTTGAAAAACTGTAGCCATGCACAAGAGACCATAAGGAACAAGGCAGGTTCATATGATTTGAAGACTCCTTTATTGGCCATAATCAACATGGCTGCTTCCTCTTCTCTTTGACCACCCTTCCAGTAGCATAGCTGGTACTTGGAGGTAGGCAACGTGATGGTGCCTTTCAGTCATCGCATCAATCCCACACCTGCTCCATCACGGTCTCACTCCATCACGGTCTCACTCGCACATGTATTGCCCCAGAATTAGCTCCATGTAGGTGGGAGGGCCATTGCCATGCAATAAAGGGGGACACAAAGGTAACCCTGGCACCCCCTCCCCCCAGCAGAGAGGGTGGAACATGCCACGGAGGAGGGCAATTGACCCCTGCATAACTGAGCTACTTCCCCCTTCTGTACCTTGCCGAATAACTTGGGAGCAGAAGGAATAAAGAAGCCGCCCAAGAAAGCAAAGAATGCCATTTGGAACAGTTTCCAAAAGTGAATTTAGAGTTGTGTTTGAGTGGCAGCAGTCATCTCAGCTTCCTTAGAGAATGCACTGTTTGCAATGGAGATTTCCTAAACGGCTTTCTAGCATACCAACTGCAAGAGGAAGAATCCATGGGAGACTAATTGACAATCAAGCAAAAATTAAAAAAAAATGAAAATAGCAGCAATTGTGACAGTCAAAGAGTTTCTGGGGACCAAATTTAATACGCTACATGGGCTTTAAAAATTAATCTTAGGAGCATCTGATAAATACAATTTTAGGCCTAGCTGTTAAGGTGATTTTTCTTTCTTTCTTCCAAAACATTACAAAAATATGACAAAAAAAAAGTAGTTGTTTTTCCTCATATTCCTATCCCTCTTTTATTGTTTGATTTTTATTCTGCCTTTAAATCACTCGGAGAGCACTTTCAGGGACAGAAAGGCAGAGTAAAAATGTTTAAAAAGATGAATAAAATGGATGGTTTCATGCATAAATAAAGGCTGCAACCCAATAACACTTGCATGGGAGTAAGGGCCCCATTTTGAAGCCCCATTTTGAAACTCCCAACTCCGGTATTGCAAACACGGAGTGAAATGTGTTGGTGGCACCACTGAAGGCCCTCACCACCATATGGTGGCTGCCACCTCAGGGGCGAGAGGAGGGCCGAAGTTGGGGAACTGGGAAAGTTGGGAGAAGGTGGGGGGAGGGTGGAACTGGCCATGGGAAGGGGAGGAGCAGCCTCAAGAGGGGGGTGAGCCTGATGGCAGCAATCACAGCTGCATCCTGAAATGTTGGGATCAAACCAGTAGCAGCATTCAGCCAGTACGCTGGGCGGGACTTACCTTTGAGCGGCAGTCCGCCCGTTGCGTAATGGCGCGTTCCGCCGCTTTCCCACCCACCGGGGCGGGCGGACTGCCGGGAAAGCGGTGGAACATGCTGTTACGCAACGGGCGGGCTGCCAGTCAAAGGTAAGTCCTGCCAGCGTACGCTGAATGCCGCCACTGGTCCCGACCCACACTTTCGGAAACACTGTACTAGGCCATTTTGTGAAAATCCCTTGTGCGAATCAATTTAGAAAGTATCCCTTTGCTAAATACAAATTAATAATCTCTCCCATATAGTGGGACCTTGATGTCTCTGGGGGATCTATTCCTGGGCTACCCTGGGGATACAGAAATTTGTGGATATTGAAATCCATGGAACCGCCCTGGACACCACCAGAAGTGACTTTCTGGTAGTATCCAGAAGTGTTCAGAGGTGGAGAAGGCCACACTCAGCCTCCTCAGAAGGCCTGCTGAAGGCCACTGACAGGCCTTCTGAGATGTGAACACTTCCTGGCAGGAAGCTTGGAACAGACAAAAGGAAGGATTTATTTACTCAGCACATAAATAATCTGTGGAACACCTTGCCACAGGTCGTGGTGATAGCACATTGCTTAGATGCCTTTAAAAGGGATTGGATGGTTTAAAGGCGCAATCCTAATCTGGAGTTAGGCCAGCATCATTAGGCCAGCAAAATTTGGCTGGCACAAGGGACACTGTAAAGTACGTTTGGACCACTCTCAGAGTCAGAAGACGCCAACACGCAGATGTGCATCATCCTCCCTGACTCTGAGAGTGGTCCAAATGTGCTTTGCTATGGCCCTTGTGCTGGCCAAATTTAGCTGGCCTAACTGTGCCAGCCTAACTCCAGGTTAGGATTGCACCATAATGGAGGTAAAGTTCGTCACAAAGAAGCCATGGTGACTATATACAACCAGGGTTTTAGAGGTAGCCTATCTCTGAGCGTCAGATGCAAAGGCGTGGCAGCAGGATACAGATATCTTGTTGCCTTATGTGCTCTTAAAGATAACCCACAGATACAGGAAGCTGGATTATATGGGCCCTTGGCACTTGTTGTCATGTCTCTCTTTTGCTATGACTAGCACAAACTTTCAGCAGAAAAATTTGCAGAGCTTCATACAATGTGCGACTGTCTCTCTCCTGCAGTGGTTTTAACTTATATTAAGTTTCCTTTCTCCCCAACCTCACACCTTGCAGTCACTGAACTAGGGCTGGAAAAACTCAATTCCTCTTCGCAACATCACTTTAGCAAGTGGGAGTTATTTTTGGTGGGCTCTATAATCACTTTTCTAAACTCTTCTTTTAGACACAGTAGGAAAGATTCTGTTCTTCTTCATATCCTCCCGCACTTGTTCTTTCAGTGACAGGTACATTAAAAAAAAAAAAAGCTTTCCCTCTCTTTCTCTTTGCTGCCCACCAATCCTACACCAGTCGCCAACATAGAAGCTTCAATCAACAGTGTTGTATTCAGCAGATGTATGTATCCCATAAGTGATTAACAGATTTTCAAGTTGTCCCTGCTTGTACTTTCTTTCATTGTCCGAAATCACATTAGGAATGCTTCCAAGGCGTATATAGCCTTGACTGCTGTCCAAAACTCAAGTGTAAAAAAAAATTAAAAAGATAGTTTTCCTATGAAACAAGAAGATGGATGAATGTGGTTGCCACAGTGGCATCACTAGGGTTTGTGTCACCCGGTGCGGGAGGTCAATGTGTCATCCACATGATGGATCTCCTTCCATACCAGACCATAGAAATCACAATATATTGTACAACCTTATGCAGTGACATCACTAAAACCCTAGTGACCTTATAACAATAAAGGTTGCCCAATAAATCAATAACAAAAAAACAATCAATCAACTCAATGACACTCACAAAACTGAATAAAAGTTCTAGTATTAGCTTTGATACCTGGAAATGAGAACGGAATCTTACTAACACCTTACTTGTTCTTGCTATGTCATACTTCATTGGCTCTCAGAACAATCAGTTTTGAGTTAAGGAAATCTATTCTTTGTTATAGAAGGCAGTTTTCTTTTTCTGTTTTTTTATGCTATAATTTTTGAGAGCATATAGACATTTAGGGTGCAATCCTAAACTGAGTCAGGCCAGCATAAGCTAAGACAGCAAAGTTTGGCCAGCACAAGGGACACCGTAAAGTATGTTTGGACCACTCTCGGAGTCAGAGAGGCCAGCACACAGACATGCACCGCTTTACGGTGGCCCTTGTGCTGGCCAAACTTTGCTGGCTTAGTTTATGCCAGCCTAACTCCAGTTTAGGATTGCGCTCTTAAACAAGGTTTGTTTCATTGCATTCTGCTGTAAATTCCACATCGAATGATATAGAACATAATGCAGTGATATCATTCAGGGGGAACGGACCAGAACGGGCGTTCCGGATCCTAACGGGCTCCATGGCTGGTTCCGGGTTCCCGACAAGTGCCAATCAAAAGTGAGTTCCTGTTCCTAAATCATTTGAATGACACCACTGACATAATGGTATTATTTGAAAATACCAAGATTTTACAATTTTGGGCAGTAGTGACAACAAACACACACCCTTGCAAGTTACCCAGTCTGGCCCACACATCCAGCACCCGCCTTGCGACACCACTGGGTTGCCAACTTCTGAACCACTTCCTGCAGCTATGCTTTTAACAGCAGCTGCAGTTATGGCTTCTCTCTCCACGTTACAAAGAGCTTTATCTGAAGATTTCTGCACACCACACTGCTGTGAAGGGCATAAGAGCAGGTCACGACCTACAGATTCAGACAGTGCACTGAAAGAGTTTTCTTCCCTGTTCACCAGCATTTTGCAATCAGAACACGGTCAATTTGGTCCAAAATGGTGGAGGTGGTATAAATTCCCTATCCTGGACTATAATAAGGTTAAGCAAGTCAGTAGCCTCAGGAAGCAGATTGTTGGCGGGGGGAGGAATCCATGCCTTATCTTCACTGGTCCTCACCTTCTCTGAATTAGAAAAGGGGAACGTACTGTAAAGTGTGGTGGAGAAGACAGCAGTGGTCCAGAACATCCGAGACACTCTAGCCCAGCGGCGTCATGCAGCCAGAACGCTGGGTGGGAGGAATGGGTGAGTGGCAGCCTGCCCGTTGCGTACCGCTCCGTTTCACGGGGGCAGGGAAGACGGCGAAACGGAGCAGTATGCAACGGGCAGGCTGCCGCTCACCTGTTCCTCCCGCCCAGCATTCCGGCTGCATGACACCGCTGCTCTAGCCCCACCACTCTCCTCACCCCCACACTGCTGCTTCCACTCCATCTCCTTTTTTTAGTTTTCCAGTTCAGAGCGTGGGAAGAGCAGAGGTTGGCGTGTCATCAGGTAAGGGGAGGCATTTGATATGCTGTCTCGGGCATCAAGAGGTCCCAGCTGCTCACAATGACAAAAGGAAAGCCCAAAACATTTTGGACAACCAAAAGCAGCAAACCGCTCACTCATTCAGCGCTCAGATAGAACCTCTTTGTGTTTTGTAAAACCCCTTGGGGTTAGAAAAGCCTGCCTATGTAAACCGCCTTGGATTAAAGTCAAAGGAGCAATCTAATGACCAAGAAAGGCAGTATATAAATACCGGTATCCTCCTCCTCCTCCTCCTCCTCCTCCTCCTCCTCCTCCTCCTCCTCAAATAAACAGACTGCCTTGTAACCCTTTAGAATTTAGGATGTTAAATACAGCAGATAGCTTCATAATAGGAAACGGCAGTAGCCACAATGGCTTCCTCCACCCTGTTGCGGACCCAGCCAATGGGCCGCCCAGGGGCAGAGAAGGAGGAGTGCTGCCCCCTCCACTAGCTTCCACCCCTTGCGCTGCTCCGCCACACCCCTATGCCATACCAGGCTCCATTTTGGAGCCGTACAGAGGCAAGGGAGGGAAGGTGGGCCGAACACTGTTCACCTCTCTGAGAGGCATCACCGTGGTCCTCTCGCTCCACCAGCATGGCGCCCGGGGCATTTCCCCCCCCCCTTCGTAATGTTAGGATCGCAACTGCATCCATTATTCTAAAGTGTCTTAGAATGTACTATACTGACTATCAGGACAATCATCCTCCTGGTATGCCAAGAAATGTGGCACTCCCAAAAGCATAGATGCCAAGTGCCCTGATTTTTTTTCTTCCCCCATGGACAGTTCCTTTTCCCTATGCCTACTTCAGGAGTCTCCAGACTCCAGCTCGCAGGCTGGTTCCGGTGTCCACTTGCTCCTTCCCCCATCTACGGTGCTTCACATTCCGCCAGGGAACAGGGGTGATGCCGCAACTACAGCCCCCAAGTGTCGCAGCGGCCAGCCACTTCTGGGTTCTGTTGTCCCAGCAGGCTGCATGCCCAGTGTTTCGGGCAGACACAGCTGGCAGCGGCAACTCTTATGGCAATCAGAGGGGTTTCACACAGGCTCCCCAGCAGAACAGTAAGCACCATTCGTGCAGGGGGAGCTTTTGGCTGCTGCAGCAGTCTCCAGTTTGGAGGCCACTGGCCTATTTTGTCCTTGTTTTCCCTTTGAAAGCCGTTTTTGCTTGTAAAAATGTTGCAAGGGCCCAATACTGCAATCGCTTCCCTTCCAAGCCCAGCATAACTTGTTATCATAAATATCATAAATGTTGCTGAACAGATTTGAGTGACAAAGAACAACAAGACAATGTGCTGAGAATAAACAGCCTCAAGGCTTGAGCAAGAACCATGTTACGGTCAATGTACTAATGTACCTGTCTCAAGAGTAGGGCAGGCTACTTCAGGGTAAATTAGTATGGTGTAGTAGCAGGTGGACAAGAATATTCAGCAATGTATTGTAGTATGTGTGTGGATCAGTCAGTCAGTGATAGGTAGGGGTGGGGTTTTTTGGTGATTTCCCCCCCCCCAAAAAAATTTATTGATTAACATAGCAAATTGCTATGCTATGTGTTCGTATCCAAATTTTTATTGCAAATTGTACAAACAGCACAATAAATAAGGATGAATGGCCCTACAAATGCAAGCAATCACTGGCACACACACTCCATTCTGAAATAATCTGCTCAAAAATTTCCAAGCTGCACTCCGATTGCTGCTTGGAGCGTCAAGAAACGGCTACTTACTACTTCCACATTCCATTAAAGTCACCCCAGCATGCACTGTGAACAATGAACATGCATGTTCAGTAAGCTTTTTCCTGTTTCTGCCACTCCTCCTCCTGATTCTTTACTGAAAGCTATTTGTGGATTCCTCAAAACTGTGTCAAAAATAAACAAAAGTTGTGTTATTTTTGTGAAATTGATCTAAATTTCTGTCAAACTGTCAAAAATAAGCAAAAGCGGTGTTTTTTTGTGTTTTGACCTAAATTTCGTTTTAAGTAGTGTTTTCAGTAGAAATTCTAGAAAGAAACCATCCCCAGTGATAGGTGAGATAACAGAGATGTTAGCACCGGAAAGTATCTCTTGCAGCTGTGAAATGTTGGAAGTATCATGTAAATGTAAAATATCAACTTCTATTTTTGCTATTTGTGTCAGCCTTTGGTAGAACTTCACTCTTTGGAACAAGCACAATTGAAAAATATCAGCCTGTGTTGAAATTGCTGCTGGAAATCGTGTTTTGATCCATAAAGGAAAATGATCTTTACAAGTTGTGATCACTGCGGTGCAGTTTCACTATAAATTCCAAAGGCCCCCAGACGAAAGGGCATTAGGACAAATACTTTGTTCCTGTTTCTTATTAGGCCACAGGCAAATGAAATCCATCTCATCCAAACTCTGCCTCCAACACTGACTTCATAAAATTGTTTTTTATCTCCACAAGAACTGTCTGTCAAATGCTCTGAATCAGGTTCGCCATTATTGCTGGGAAAAGATGGGTTGGGGCAGATTAGAAAACTTCAGCTACTTCTGTGAGACATTTGCGCACTAGCAGAACCTGGCAATCCTGGGGAGAGATGCCTGCAGGGTTACTATTAAACACATTTGTTCCAAGACAGCCTGCTCACACATTCTAAACATGTACAAGAAGGCCCAGCAGCTGTGTATTTTTTCTGGGTTTTGTTTGGTGCCCTAATCACTTTCCATAATGGCACAAAGAGAACAGGCTATCAGCTTTCTGAGCGACTCTATGAGAATGACTACAGAAACTTTTCAGAAGCGCCAGAGATTCTGCGAGCATTCATCTTTCTTTGAACAAAGACCCCTTGATGAATTAGTAGCACCCTAATTGCTTCTTTAACTTCAGCACAGCAGTCGTGGCCTTCTCAGTGGTGGTGACCCCAAGGGACTGCTATTCCAGCCGCTTCAAAGACAGAATGCTGCTATTTTGGGCATCACCAACATCTCTGTTCAGCCAGGTGGCAAAGATGCTGGAGTCTGACATGTTCTTCTATTAATTTAAAAAGGTGGCGCTGGGGAAGATTTGCACAGCTTCTTTGAGATAGGAAAAAAAAAAGCACCATGATTAGGGATGTGGATAAATGTCTCCTTTTTTTATTTGCAACTTCAGTTCCCCAGCTCTGGTAACTAATTAAAATTCGTCTCTTAACTAACATTGGAAAGAAACTTCCAAACAAAATGAAAGAGAATCAGTTATCCCTTTTTATGGTTAACACAGACACACTGCTTAACTGTACAAGTTCAAGGTCACAGTGGTTTTCCCAGTATTGACAATTCTTTATTGTTTAACTCATAAGTCATTACAAAATTAGAAAAAGAAACATCGCATACATATATAAAATCACATAAGTAAACTCGGCCTTTTACCATTATCAGCAAAACAACGTCTCAACGTTTTGGCTGCAATAGCAAAATGTGCCACTGCATAGGTTATTTTGGCTTGTACATCCTCTAAAAGGTACCAGACTATTTGAATGGGAGTGTAACCACACAAAGGTTTAGTACAAGGATCCAAAAAACGAGATCGCGGGTTTGAATAAAGAGGGCAAAAGAGCAAATAATGGAGAATATCTTCAATCTGCCCGCATCCATAAATACAGAACCTCTCAGACGGTGGAATTTTTTTTATATCTACCCTCTAGATAGGCTGACGGCATTTGTTGGAAGGTCACAGTGAGATGTGCTCTGCTGTCCTGTGTTTGCCTGGAGGGGAACATACCTTTTTTGCAACCACAGGCTGATAGGAGCTCTAGGCTGTGCGTGATTCAGATTAGAAACACAGCTAATCAGGGGCAAGCATTAAACCACCTCCCCTATTTGGTTTATTACGGGTTGACCAGTGGTGTCATTCAAATGATTTAGGAACAGGAACTCACTTTTGATTGGCACTTGTCGGGAACCCGGAACCAGCCACGGAGCCCGTTAGGATCCGGAACGCCCGTTCTGGTCCATTCCCCCTGAATGACATCACTGGGGTTGACCCTAATTTAGGACTGCTCCCCGAGACTGCCTTACAAAAATGGGCACAATCAGTAGCACCAACTTGATAGTGGCACATCAGCCCTCTGTTACCCCAATATTTTTGGGGGTGGCTGAGCCACCCCAAAATCTGGCCCCTGTGCCCCCCCCAAAGATCGGAGCCAAGCGCATGCATGGGGCGGGGTGGGGGGAAGCAGCGTGAGGAAACCGCACAATCCAACTACAGATCTCACACTATCACATCCAATTTCACCTCAAGATTCATACATAATAGTTTGAGGTACACATCTAACATTTTTTAAAAATGTGAATGGAATCCCTTTAAAGCTAAGTAAGTTAAGTAAGTTAAGTTAAAGTTAAAGTTAACAAAGTGTGAATAAGGGTGAATAAGGGGCAGAAGATTTAGCTGAGAGGGTTAATGCCTCAGTTTGCCCGAAGAAACAGCTGAAGATCTCAAGGTCGTGAGCTCGGGACTGCCGGAAGTCTCTGAGAGCGGCAGACCTTGCAACTGCGGCTGATTAGAAGCTGAGCTTCAGCTGCCTCGTGGGAGGAGGTGTGCTGAAGGTCAGCTGCGTCTCTGGTGAGAGCAGGGAAGCATCAGCCAGCAGAAGACAGATGGGTGGCTAAAGAAAGAAGGCTAAATCCAGAAAGGAAGATCTGAATGTGTGTAGTTCTTGAAAGAGAGAACATTCTGTAAATTGTAAAAACCTTCGGGTTTATGAATAAAGTCTGCCCATGTAAACCGCCTTGAGTTGCAGTCACTGGAGAAATCTGGTGATCTTAAGAAAGGCGGTATATAAATACATGTATTATTATTATTATTATTATTATTATTATTATTATTATTATTATTA
>JAJKFI010015405.1:0-15418 GCA_029204185.1 Lerista edwardsae
CAAGTCATCTGTTATCCATGCTCATAATAACTCTCTGGAGGGGGGGGGCGGTTCCAACTTTTGGCAGCCAGGGAACCATGACCTATGACCCCCTTCTGACATGATGACGCCACCACCAATTACGTCCATGTTCTGAGCCTGCGGAAGTCAGAACGTAGGCAATGGAGGCGGTAGAAGGTGTGATAGGGCTTGTTGATATACCTGCTACACGCTAACAATGGAAGAAGTCATTGTTAACATTCCTGGGCAAAAAAGCCAGAGAGAGAGAGAGAGAGAGAGAGAATAAATTTCTCAAGACTTAGTGATTACATTGTAGATTGGGACTTGAACCTAAGAGCAGTGCTCCATACTGTATTAGCTACAGCCAACTACACCTATTGAAATCAAAGGGATGTCCTCCCAATTTTGGTTTTTTTTTAGAGTAAGGGTATACGTATCTCTTTCTTTGGTCTTTCCCCCCACACTCCCAGCAGTTCTCTCCTGCCTATTGGGATTCAAGCTGCTCTTTGTAATGAATTTGTACATGGGTGTCTAATTTGGATGATCTCCTGTCTCAAAATGAGACCTTTCAGCCATCTGTGGATACATTTGGTAGAAGATTGTTTCCTCACATAGTGTCAGTCTGGGGCAGCTTGTTGTTCAGTTCCTTGTACAACAACGTATCTTTTTTAAGACTGCATCAATGGGTGAACGTCATAAACAGTGTGCAAAATCAAGTCTGCACTGCAGATGTCTTCCTTTTCTCCGAATCGCTGCATCCTAGCACACTCCATGTTTGGTTTTGTTTCAAATCCAGGTTGGAACAAAACTTTTCAACGAAAAAAAAATTGACTGCAATGTTGCTTTGTTATGTTGGTTTGACTTCTTTTTCTTATTTATAATTGATGTGCAATATGACTAGATTGTCTTACATTCATCCTATATGCAACTGATAAAATATGAACTGTACCAGGAGAGATTTGAACTCACGAAGGCTCAAATCCTAACCAACTTTCCAGCACGGGCACAGCAGTTGGGGTGCAGCCCCAGAGGCCTCCTCAAGGTAAGGGAAGGTTTGTTCCCTTACCTTGGAGCTGCATTGCCCTTACCCTGGTGCTGGAAAGTTGGCCACAGATTGCATGCAAGTAGCTTCAATAGCCCTGTTCAGGCATTCAGGCTAAAAGCATGGAGGGGGGAAACAGTGGCATGGTGTACCTTCCATGTCAACGTATTTCCTGCTCATGTTCCTGTGCCAGTGCGTATTTGCCGAAGGAAGCATTGAAAATGGGCAGGAACTCTTCCCAAATTCAGGGCTTAACTCTGCAGACAAATTATGAACCTGGGAACATTTGGGTGGGGCAGGCTGCTCTTCTCCTTCATCCCACATTCAGTCCGAATCAGCGGTGTCATCCTGGCGGAACGGCCCATTACGCCGTTCCGCTAGTTCCACGGACCCTCCCCCGAGGACGGGCGAGCTGCTCCTGGGCCCTCCCACCCTCCCGCGTGTCCGAATCGCTCTGAAATGGAGCGATTCGAGGTGCAGGGAGGCGCAGGGAGGCGTGGCTGGCCTCCGCCATAGGGGCGGAGGGCTGCCAATCATCCGGACGTTCCAGTTCCTGGCGCGCCCGGATGACATCACTGGTCTGAATGCAGGAAGGATGTTTGCAGGGGGCTTATATGATTGTTCGATGGCATCATTGGGAATTCTAGTGGGCTCTTAGTCAGAGGTGTCATGCCCATAGGGCATGATGTAGCGCCAGCCATGGGTGCCGGTGAAGGACCTGGGTGAAGGACCTGGGCACCGAAGAAAGCAGCATGGAGCTTGGGCGCTCTCACCCACCCTTGCCTCCATTATGCTCCGAAAAGGAACGATTCCGTAAGCAGGGGGCATGGAGAGGTTGCACGGGGGTGATGCTGCATGGGGGGTCTTTCGACCCAGGGGCAATCAGGACCGGCACCAGCTCTCCACAGAGATCAGCCTTTCTGTTCCTTTCACTAGAGAAGCAGCTTAAATTCTATGAAAGCGATTTTTAAAAGTGTATAGTAAAGAAAGACGAAGAGACGTGCATGTAAACCTCCCCTTTCTATTGAAATGAATGGAAATGCTTGTCTATGCCATTGTAATATAATATACAAGGAGATCTGGTCTGGCAAAACTCAACTGTCTATAAAAAGGATTGAGCAACCCTTAATTTATTTTCTGTGTCCGATGATCTAATGGTATGGAATTTCAGCAGCCATTTTTAAAATGTATCTGAATTTATAAAACTCTACCCATGTGGGTTTTTGGGTTTTTGTTTTTTTTGTATTATTTTATGGACCATTTAGTTATGATTATGAACAGTTGGCATGAGCTTGTAAATGATTATCTGTCACTTTAGTCTTTTCATGGTAGGTTGGAGGGGAGAAAACAAGGATGCTATTTTTGGGTGTTCAAAAAACCCAACAAACTTTCTGTTAGGCTAATACCCTATTGTTGAGCAGAGCTCAGGATGCTTGTGTATTTAAGGGCTTCTGTTTTCTTGTTCCAAATGACTTTAATTTATTTTTTGTTTTTCCCAAAGGAAAACTGTTTAATAAAATTTCTGAACTACTGTTGTGTTGTTTCTTTTTCTCTTCCGAATGATTTTAATTGCAGAAGCACAGTTTCATTAACCTGGAAAGAAACCTATTGTCATGATGCCTGATTTAAAGCAATACATAATGAACCAAAATGAAGGAATTGAACAGGACACAGGAGATGCTCTAGTTCTGTTAAGCAACCCTAGCAGATGACAGTCCTTCCTTCAAAAATGAGATTAATTCATTATTACTCTAGTCCTGCATGTGCTCAGATGAACATAAAGGGCTTTTTTTCAAGGCTCCCCATTCTCTTCAATGGAAGGATCAGTCCATGTGCACAATGAATGCATGCAAAGGTTCAGGGTGCAATCCTAACCTGGAGTTCGGCCAGCAAAGTCCAAAGGCCCAAACTAAACTTATGTACAAACCTAGCTAGAAACCCAAAAGTTTGCAGAAGTTGCCAAACACTAAGGAAGCACGTACAGTGCTTCAAAATAGGTGATACACACAGCTTTGAGTGAGATGCTTATAACAGGACTTTTATTACCATTTTTGGCTTCCAGAGACCTGATAAAACTCTGAAGGTTAGAGACTGTTCATGGCCATCACATTAGGTGTTTTAATTTAGAACACAAATGAAATTACAAGGTATTTACGCAAACAGCCTTTGTGTGTGCTAGGCCTTCCACTGTAAGTATGGACTGCCATACACATGGGGCCAGCAAAAGAAGAGATGTTGATCTTTAACTGAGCCACCCCTCAGTGTGCACAGTTACACCCAGTGATGTCATGCAGGGGGTACGCGGGGGTACGCGAGTACCGGTTTCTAGGATTATGGCTGGCCCCGCCCATTCACCCGCCCACTCGTCGACTCCGCCCCCTGCAACATTTGAATTTCCTGCACGTTTGAGTTGCCTGCATGTTCTCAGAGCCAGGCAGGCAGGCAGGCAGCGAGCGGAGCCTTGCCTTGCCTTGCCACTGAAAAATGAGCTGCCCTGGGGTTTTGGAACTGTTGGGTCACTTTAACATGATGCCAGGCCTCCTTAACATGTTCTGGGGGTGCTGTGGAATACTGTTGCAACTGTTGGGTTAGTTTAAAATTGTCTGAGGCCTCAGAAAGGGCTTTTTTCATGTCACTTCCTGCCACGACATCACTTCTGGCTTATGATGTCACTTCCAGTGGGCGGGTCCCAACACGTGCCAATCAAAAGTGAGTACCTGTTCTTAAATCATTTAGATGACACCACTGGTTACACCCATGACTGGAGGTGAAGTGGGGAAGAGATGGTGCCCTAACGCTGTAAGGAAGCAATCCTAACCAACTTTCCAGCACTGACATAGCTGTGCCAATGGGGCATGTTCTTCATAAGGGACACCGTAAAGCGCGTTTGGACCACTCTTGGAGTGAGGGAGGAAGGTTCATGTCTGTGTGCTGGCCTCTCTGAGAGTGGTCCAAACATACTTTACAGTGTCCCTTGTGCTGCCAAACTTTGCTGGCCTAATTCCAGGTTAGGATTGTGCCACCAGTCCCTTTATCCACATGCCCAAAGAAGAGTTTCTGGACCAGTGAGGTCAGTTCATCTGCCATCCCAGCTTCCGACCAGGCCTGCCCTGCCCTCCAAACTGCCTGCCCTCTGCTGAGTTCTGCCCTCTCCCTGCCTCCCCCCTGCCCTCAAAAGTCTCTCACTGAGCAGCGGGGATACCACTGGGTTTTTAAGTAGCCACCAAAAGCGCTGTGCTGGCAGAGGAAGGGGGATAGACATTTCATTGCTGTAGACAGTTATCCTAGAAACAGAGCCACAGAAGAGTTTTTCAACACTTTTCACCACTCTGCTCCAAACCCCTGTGGCACACATGCAGACCATACGTAGCTCACCAATGTGCCATGACTTACTGGTTGCAAATCTCTGGTTTAGAGATATCTCTGAAACCATGTCCTGAATATTCCAGCAATCCCACTTAATAAATAGCAAACCTCAAGGTCAGAAACAAATTTTCCTGGTCTAAAACAGCAGGCAACTATCTAGTAACGTTAAAGGTAAAGGTTTCCCCATGACCAAATGGTCTAGTCGTGACCGACTGTAGGGGGCAGTGCTAATCTCCGTTTCAAAGCCTGTAGAGCCGGCGTTTTGTCCGAGGACAAGCTTCCGTGGTCATGTGGCGCACGGAACACCGTTACCTTCCCACTGAAGTAGTCCCTATTTATCTTCTTGCATTTAGGTGCTTTCGAACTGCTAGGTTGGCAGGAGCTAGGACAAGCAACGGGAGCTCACTCTGTCGCGCAGTCTTGAACTCCCAACCTTCCGGTTGGAAAGCCCAGCAGTAGCGGTTTAACCCACTGCTCCACCACATCCCTCCTAGTAACGTTACAGCTCCATTAATTGCTGTGCTTAAAGGACCTTTGGGGAGCTGCATTTTTTTCTTAATGTGAAAGGATTTGGGTTGTTTGCAGATTGTGTTAATCTTCATAGGAAGTTTAAAGAAATATTGAAGACTTTAAGGGTGCAATCCTAACCTCGAGTTAGGCTGGCACAGTTAGGCCAGCAAAGTTAGGCTGCCACACCGTAAAGTATGTTTGGACCACTCTTGGAGTCAGGGAGGATGGCGCATATCTATGTACTGGTCTCTCTGACTCCGAGAGTGGCCCAAACATACTTTATAGTGTCCCTTGTGCCAGCCAAATTTTGCTGGCCTAACTGTGCTGGCCTAACTCTGGGTTAGGATTGCACCCTAAATTGTGTTTCTACCCCTTACCATTTCACTTTCTCCTGCCCCCCCCCCAATAACTGGGAGCCCTTTTCGTGGCACTTTTCATTCCTGGGTATTCAGTTGGCTGATGGTTGCAAAGTGAACCTGCAATTATTTGTAAGCATGAAAATCAGAGCTCACTCGGACAATCAGGCCTTTAACCTTTGGTTATGGTTTCTAATTTAGTTCCCAGTTAAATTGTGCTCATTTGAAGTGCTCTGTAATGCAGTGGGCACGTAAATCACTTTTCCTTAGTCGTGTGTTTCAGTTAGCCATCCAGCCAATGAATCCTAGAGCAATTATCAGGTTACGGATAAAGCCCGGAGAAGATGCAAACAGATGGCAAACCAGGGAGTACCCAAGCCTTGTGGTGCTCAAGCATTTGCAGGATTGCAAGGAAGGTGGTTCACCCTTTTCCCTGGCCACCATTTTCGCCTCACCCCCAGCATGCTGTGAGCCAAGTACGGTTCTCCAGTGGAAGAAGGGGTCATTCCTAATCATGGGTTTGCTCTTCGTCGCCCCTAGGAGGATGGATCGAGCAGATCACATGGTCTCTTCCAGGCGCAGAGGGCTCTATTCTCCTTGAGCACATCAAGGTCTCAGATTCTCCAGGTTGAAAGAATCTTGAAAAACTGTAGCCATGCACAAGAGACCATAAGGAACAAGGCAGGTTCATATGATTTGAAGACTCCTTTATTGGCCATAATCAACATGGCTGCTTCCTCTTCTCTTTGACCACCCTTCCAGTAGCATAGCTGGTACTTGGAGGTAGGCAACGTGATGGTGCCTTTCAGTCATCGCATCAATCCCACACCTGCTCCATCACGGTCTCACTCCATCACGGTCTCACTCGCACATGTATTGCCCCAGAATTAGCTCCATGTAGGTGGGAGGGCCATTGCCATGCAATAAAGGGGGACACAAAGGTAACCCTGGCACCCCCTCCCCCCAGCAGAGAGGGTGGAACATGCCACGGAGGAGGGCAATTGACCCCTGCATAACTGAGCTACTTCCCCCTTCTGTACCTTGCCGAATAACTTGGGAGCAGAAGGAATAAAGAAGCCGCCCAAGAAAGCAAAGAATGCCATTTGGAACAGTTTCCAAAAGTGAATTTAGAGTTGTGTTTGAGTGGCAGCAGTCATCTCAGCTTCCTTAGAGAATGCACTGTTTGCAATGGAGATTTCCTAAACGGCTTTCTAGCATACCAACTGCAAGAGGAAGAATCCATGGGAGACTAATTGACAATCAAGCAAAAATTAAAAAAAAATGAAAATAGCAGCAATTGTGACAGTCAAAGAGTTTCTGGGGACCAAATTTAATACGCTACATGGGCTTTAAAAATTAATCTTAGGAGCATCTGATAAATACAATTTTAGGCCTAGCTGTTAAGGTGATTTTTCTTTCTTTCTTCCAAAACATTACAAAAATATGACAAAAAAAAAGTAGTTGTTTTTCCTCATATTCCTATCCCTCTTTTATTGTTTGATTTTTATTCTGCCTTTAAATCACTCGGAGAGCACTTTCAGGGACAGAAAGGCAGAGTAAAAATGTTTAAAAAGATGAATAAAATGGATGGTTTCATGCATAAATAAAGGCTGCAACCCAATAACACTTGCATGGGAGTAAGGGCCCCATTTTGAAGCCCCATTTTGAAACTCCCAACTCCGGTATTGCAAACACGGAGTGAAATGTGTTGGTGGCACCACTGAAGGCCCTCACCACCATATGGTGGCTGCCACCTCAGGGGCGAGAGGAGGGCCGAAGTTGGGGAACTGGGAAAGTTGGGAGAAGGTGGGGGGAGGGTGGAACTGGCCATGGGAAGGGGAGGAGCAGCCTCAAGAGGGGGGTGAGCCTGATGGCAGCAATCACAGCTGCATCCTGAAATGTTGGGATCAAACCAGTAGCAGCATTCAGCCAGTACGCTGGGCGGGACTTACCTTTGAGCGGCAGTCCGCCCGTTGCGTAATGGCGCGTTCCGCCGCTTTCCCACCCACCGGGGCGGGCGGACTGCCGGGAAAGCGGTGGAACATGCTGTTACGCAACGGGCGGGCTGCCAGTCAAAGGTAAGTCCTGCCAGCGTACGCTGAATGCCGCCACTGGTCCCGACCCACACTTTCGGAAACACTGTACTAGGCCATTTTGTGAAAATCCCTTGTGCGAATCAATTTAGAAAGTATCCCTTTGCTAAATACAAATTAATAATCTCTCCCATATAGTGGGACCTTGATGTCTCTGGGGGATCTATTCCTGGGCTACCCTGGGGATACAGAAATTTGTGGATATTGAAATCCATGGAACCGCCCTGGACACCACCAGAAGTGACTTTCTGGTAGTATCCAGAAGTGTTCAGAGGTGGAGAAGGCCACACTCAGCCTCCTCAGAAGGCCTGCTGAAGGCCACTGACAGGCCTTCTGAGATGTGAACACTTCCTGGCAGGAAGCTTGGAACAGACAAAAGGAAGGATTTATTTACTCAGCACATAAATAATCTGTGGAACACCTTGCCACAGGTCGTGGTGATAGCACATTGCTTAGATGCCTTTAAAAGGGATTGGATGGTTTAAAGGCGCAATCCTAATCTGGAGTTAGGCCAGCATCATTAGGCCAGCAAAATTTGGCTGGCACAAGGGACACTGTAAAGTACGTTTGGACCACTCTCAGAGTCAGAAGACGCCAACACGCAGATGTGCATCATCCTCCCTGACTCTGAGAGTGGTCCAAATGTGCTTTGCTATGGCCCTTGTGCTGGCCAAATTTAGCTGGCCTAACTGTGCCAGCCTAACTCCAGGTTAGGATTGCACCATAATGGAGGTAAAGTTCGTCACAAAGAAGCCATGGTGACTATATACAACCAGGGTTTTAGAGGTAGCCTATCTCTGAGCGTCAGATGCAAAGGCGTGGCAGCAGGATACAGATATCTTGTTGCCTTATGTGCTCTTAAAGATAACCCACAGATACAGGAAGCTGGATTATATGGGCCCTTGGCACTTGTTGTCATGTCTCTCTTTTGCTATGACTAGCACAAACTTTCAGCAGAAAAATTTGCAGAGCTTCATACAATGTGCGACTGTCTCTCTCCTGCAGTGGTTTTAACTTATATTAAGTTTCCTTTCTCCCCAACCTCACACCTTGCAGTCACTGAACTAGGGCTGGAAAAACTCAATTCCTCTTCGCAACATCACTTTAGCAAGTGGGAGTTATTTTTGGTGGGCTCTATAATCACTTTTCTAAACTCTTCTTTTAGACACAGTAGGAAAGATTCTGTTCTTCTTCATATCCTCCCGCACTTGTTCTTTCAGTGACAGGTACATTAAAAAAAAAAAAAAGCTTTCCCTCTCTTTCTCTTTGCTGCCCACCAATCCTACACCAGTCGCCAACATAGAAGCTTCAATCAACAGTGTTGTATTCAGCAGATGTATGTATCCCATAAGTGATTAACAGATTTTCAAGTTGTCCCTGCTTGTACTTTCTTTCATTGTCCGAAATCACATTAGGAATGCTTCCAAGGCGTATATAGCCTTGACTGCTGTCCAAAACTCAAGTGTAAAAAAAAATTAAAAAGATAGTTTTCCTATGAAACAAGAAGATGGATGAATGTGGTTGCCACAGTGGCATCACTAGGGTTTGTGTCACCCGGTGCGGGAGGTCAATGTGTCATCCACATGATGGATCTCCTTCCATACCAGACCATAGAAATCACAATATATTGTACAACCTTATGCAGTGACATCACTAAAACCCTAGTGACCTTATAACAATAAAGGTTGCCCAATAAATCAATAACAAAAAAACAATCAATCAACTCAATGACACTCACAAAACTGAATAAAAGTTCTAGTATTAGCTTTGATACCTGGAAATGAGAACGGAATCTTACTAACACCTTACTTGTTCTTGCTATGTCATACTTCATTGGCTCTCAGAACAATCAGTTTTGAGTTAAGGAAATCTATTCTTTGTTATAGAAGGCAGTTTTCTTTTTCTGTTTTTTTATGCTATAATTTTTGAGAGCATATAGACATTTAGGGTGCAATCCTAAACTGAGTCAGGCCAGCATAAGCTAAGACAGCAAAGTTTGGCCAGCACAAGGGACACCGTAAAGTATGTTTGGACCACTCTCGGAGTCAGAGAGGCCAGCACACAGACATGCACCGCTTTACGGTGGCCCTTGTGCTGGCCAAACTTTGCTGGCTTAGTTTATGCCAGCCTAACTCCAGTTTAGGATTGCGCTCTTAAACAAGGTTTGTTTCATTGCATTCTGCTGTAAATTCCACATCGAATGATATAGAACATAATGCAGTGATATCATTCAGGGGGAACGGACCAGAACGGGCGTTCCGGATCCTAACGGGCTCCATGGCTGGTTCCGGGTTCCCGACAAGTGCCAATCAAAAGTGAGTTCCTGTTCCTAAATCATTTGAATGACACCACTGACATAATGGTATTATTTGAAAATACCAAGATTTTACAATTTTGGGCAGTAGTGACAACAAACACACACCCTTGCAAGTTACCCAGTCTGGCCCACACATCCAGCACCCGCCTTGCGACACCACTGGGTTGCCAACTTCTGAACCACTTCCTGCAGCTATGCTTTTAACAGCAGCTGCAGTTATGGCTTCTCTCTCCACGTTACAAAGAGCTTTATCTGAAGATTTCTGCACACCACACTGCTGTGAAGGGCATAAGAGCAGGTCACGACCTACAGATTCAGACAGTGCACTGAAAGAGTTTTCTTCCCTGTTCACCAGCATTTTGCAATCAGAACACGGTCAATTTGGTCCAAAATGGTGGAGGTGGTATAAATTCCCTATCCTGGACTATAATAAGGTTAAGCAAGTCAGTAGCCTCAGGAAGCAGATTGTTGGCGGGGGGAGGAATCCATGCCTTATCTTCACTGGTCCTCACCTTCTCTGAATTAGAAAAGGGGAACGTACTGTAAAGTGTGGTGGAGAAGACAGCAGTGGTCCAGAACATCCGAGACACTCTAGCCCAGCGGCGTCATGCAGCCAGAACGCTGGGTGGGAGGAATGGGTGAGTGGCAGCCTGCCCGTTGCGTACCGCTCCGTTTCACGGGGGCAGGGAAGACGGCGAAACGGAGCAGTATGCAACGGGCAGGCTGCCGCTCACCTGTTCCTCCCGCCCAGCATTCCGGCTGCATGACACCGCTGCTCTAGCCCCACCACTCTCCTCACCCCCACACTGCTGCTTCCACTCCATCTCCTTTTTTTAGTTTTCCAGTTCAGAGCGTGGGAAGAGCAGAGGTTGGCGTGTCATCAGGTAAGGGGAGGCATTTGATATGCTGTCTCGGGCATCAAGAGGTCCCAGCTGCTCACAATGACAAAAGGAAAGCCCAAAACATTTTGGACAACCAAAAGCAGCAAACCGCTCACTCATTCAGCGCTCAGATAGAACCTCTTTGTGTTTTGTAAAACCCCTTGGGGTTAGAAAAGCCTGCCTATGTAAACCGCCTTGGATTAAAGTCAAAGGAGCAATCTAATGACCAAGAAAGGCAGTATATAAATACCGGTATCCTCCTCCTCCTCCTCCTCCTCCTCCTCCTCCTCCTCCTCCTCCTCAAATAAACAGACTGCCTTGTAACCCTTTAGAATTTAGGATGTTAAATACAGCAGATAGCTTCATAATAGGAAACGGCAGTAGCCACAATGGCTTCCTCCACCCTGTTGCGGACCCAGCCAATGGGCCGCCCAGGGGCAGAGAAGGAGGAGTGCTGCCCCCTCCACTAGCTTCCACCCCTTGCGCTGCTCCGCCACACCCCTATGCCATACCAGGCTCCATTTTGGAGCCGTACAGAGGCAAGGGAGGGAAGGTGGGCCGAACACTGTTCACCTCTCTGAGAGGCATCACCGTGGTCCTCTCGCTCCACCAGCATGGCGCCCGGGGCATTTCCCCCCCCCCCTTCGTAATGTTAGGATCGCAACTGCATCCATTATTCTAAAGTGTCTTAGAATGTACTATACTGACTATCAGGACAATCATCCTCCTGGTATGCCAAGAAATGTGGCACTCCCAAAAGCATAGATGCCAAGTGCCCTGATTTTTTTTCTTCCCCCATGGACAGTTCCTTTTCCCTATGCCTACTTCAGGAGTCTCCAGACTCCAGCTCGCAGGCTGGTTCCGGTGTCCACTTGCTCCTTCCCCCATCTACGGTGCTTCACATTCCGCCAGGGAACAGGGGTGATGCCGCAACTACAGCCCCCAAGTGTCGCAGCGGCCAGCCACTTCTGGGTTCTGTTGTCCCAGCAGGCTGCATGCCCAGTGTTTCGGGCAGACACAGCTGGCAGCGGCAACTCTTATGGCAATCAGAGGGGTTTCACACAGGCTCCCCAGCAGAACAGTAAGCACCATTCGTGCAGGGGGAGCTTTTGGCTGCTGCAGCAGTCTCCAGTTTGGAGGCCACTGGCCTATTTTGTCCTTGTTTTCCCTTTGAAAGCCGTTTTTGCTTGTAAAAATGTTGCAAGGGCCCAATACTGCAATCGCTTCCCTTCCAAGCCCAGCATAACTTGTTATCATAAATATCATAAATGTTGCTGAACAGATTTGAGTGACAAAGAACAACAAGACAATGTGCTGAGAATAAACAGCCTCAAGGCTTGAGCAAGAACCATGTTACGGTCAATGTACTAATGTACCTGTCTCAAGAGTAGGGCAGGCTACTTCAGGGTAAATTAGTATGGTGTAGTAGCAGGTGGACAAGAATATTCAGCAATGTATTGTAGTATGTGTGTGGATCAGTCAGTCAGTGATAGGTAGGGGTGGGGTTTTTTGGTGATTTCCCCCCCCCCAAAAAAATTTATTGATTAACATAGCAAATTGCTATGCTATGTGTTCGTATCCAAATTTTTATTGCAAATTGTACAAACAGCACAATAAATAAGGATGAATGGCCCTACAAATGCAAGCAATCACTGGCACACACACTCCATTCTGAAATAATCTGCTCAAAAATTTCCAAGCTGCACTCCGATTGCTGCTTGGAGCGTCAAGAAACGGCTACTTACTACTTCCACATTCCATTAAAGTCACCCCAGCATGCACTGTGAACAATGAACATGCATGTTCAGTAAGCTTTTTCCTGTTTCTGCCACTCCTCCTCCTGATTCTTTACTGAAAGCTATTTGTGGATTCCTCAAAACTGTGTCAAAAATAAACAAAAGTTGTGTTATTTTTGTGAAATTGATCTAAATTTCTGTCAAACTGTCAAAAATAAGCAAAAGCGGTGTTTTTTTGTGTTTTGACCTAAATTTCGTTTTAAGTAGTGTTTTCAGTAGAAATTCTAGAAAGAAACCATCCCCAGTGATAGGTGAGATAACAGAGATGTTAGCACCGGAAAGTATCTCTTGCAGCTGTGAAATGTTGGAAGTATCATGTAAATGTAAAATATCAACTTCTATTTTTGCTATTTGTGTCAGCCTTTGGTAGAACTTCACTCTTTGGAACAAGCACAATTGAAAAATATCAGCCTGTGTTGAAATTGCTGCTGGAAATCGTGTTTTGATCCATAAAGGAAAATGATCTTTACAAGTTGTGATCACTGCGGTGCAGTTTCACTATAAATTCCAAAGGCCCCCAGACGAAAGGGCATTAGGACAAATACTTTGTTCCTGTTTCTTATTAGGCCACAGGCAAATGAAATCCATCTCATCCAAACTCTGCCTCCAACACTGACTTCATAAAATTGTTTTTTATCTCCACAAGAACTGTCTGTCAAATGCTCTGAATCAGGTTCGCCATTATTGCTGGGAAAAGATGGGTTGGGGCAGATTAGAAAACTTCAGCTACTTCTGTGAGACATTTGCGCACTAGCAGAACCTGGCAATCCTGGGGAGAGATGCCTGCAGGGTTACTATTAAACACATTTGTTCCAAGACAGCCTGCTCACACATTCTAAACATGTACAAGAAGGCCCAGCAGCTGTGTATTTTTTCTGGGTTTTGTTTGGTGCCCTAATCACTTTCCATAATGGCACAAAGAGAACAGGCTATCAGCTTTCTGAGCGACTCTATGAGAATGACTACAGAAACTTTTCAGAAGCGCCAGAGATTCTGCGAGCATTCATCTTTCTTTGAACAAAGACCCCTTGATGAATTAGTAGCACCCTAATTGCTTCTTTAACTTCAGCACAGCAGTCGTGGCCTTCTCAGTGGTGGTGACCCCAAGGGACTGCTATTCCAGCCGCTTCAAAGACAGAATGCTGCTATTTTGGGCATCACCAACATCTCTGTTCAGCCAGGTGGCAAAGATGCTGGAGTCTGACATGTTCTTCTATTAATTTAAAAAGGTGGCGCTGGGGAAGATTTGCACAGCTTCTTTGAGATAGGAAAAAAAAAAGCACCATGATTAGGGATGTGGATAAATGTCTCCTTTTTTTATTTGCAACTTCAGTTCCCCAGCTCTGGTAACTAATTAAAATTCGTCTCTTAACTAACATTGGAAAGAAACTTCCAAACAAAATGAAAGAGAATCAGTTATCCCTTTTTATGGTTAACACAGACACACTGCTTAACTGTACAAGTTCAAGGTCACAGTGGTTTTCCCAGTATTGACAATTCTTTATTGTTTAACTCATAAGTCATTACAAAATTAGAAAAAGAAACATCGCATACATATATAAAATCACATAAGTAAACTCGGCCTTTTACCATTATCAGCAAAACAACGTCTCAACGTTTTGGCTGCAATAGCAAAATGTGCCACTGCATAGGTTATTTTGGCTTGTACATCCTCTAAAAGGTACCAGACTATTTGAATGGGAGTGTAACCACACAAAGGTTTAGTACAAGGATCCAAAAAACGAGATCGCGGGTTTGAATAAAGAGGGCAAAAGAGCAAATAATGGAGAATATCTTCAATCTGCCCGCATCCATAAATACAGAACCTCTCAGACGGTGGAATTTTTTTTATATCTACCCTCTAGATAGGCTGACGGCATTTGTTGGAAGGTCACAGTGAGATGTGCTCTGCTGTCCTGTGTTTGCCTGGAGGGGAACATACCTTTTTTGCAACCACAGGCTGATAGGAGCTCTAGGCTGTGCGTGATTCAGATTAGAAACACAGCTAATCAGGGGCAAGCATTAAACCACCTCCCCTATTTGGTTTATTACGGGTTGACCAGTGGTGTCATTCAAATGATTTAGGAACAGGAACTCACTTTTGATTGGCACTTGTCGGGAACCCGGAACCAGCCACGGAGCCCGTTAGGATCCGGAACGCCCGTTCTGGTCCATTCCCCCTGAATGACATCACTGGGGTTGACCCTAATTTAGGACTGCTCCCCGAGACTGCCTTACAAAAATGGGCACAATCAGTAGCACCAACTTGATAGTGGCACATCAGCCCTCTGTTACCCCAATATTTTTGGGGGTGGCTGAGCCACCCCAAAATCTGGCCCCTGTGCCCCCCCCCAAAGATCGGAGCCAAGCGCATGCATGGGGCGGGGTGGGGGGAAGCAGCGTGAGGAAACCGCACAATCCAACTACAGATCTCACACTATCACATCCAATTTCACCTCAAGATTCATACATAATAGTTTGAGGTACACATCTAACATTTTTTAAAAATGTGAATGGAATCCCTTTAAAGCTAAGTAAGTTAAGTAAGTTAAGTTAAAGTTAAAGTTAACAAAGTGTGAATAAGGGTGAATAAGGGGCAGAAGATTTAGCTGAGAGGGTTAATGCCTCAGTTTGCCCGAAGAAACAGCTGAAGATCTCAAGGTCGTGAGCTCGGGACTGCCGGAAGTCTCTGAGAGCGGCAGACCTTGCAACTGCGGCTGATTAGAAGCTGAGCTTCAGCTGCCTCGTGGGAGGAGGTGTGCTGAAGGTCAGCTGCGTCTCTGGTGAGAGCAGGGAAGCATCAGCCAGCAGAAGACAGATGGGTGGCTAAAGAAAGAAGGCTAAATCCAGAAAGGAAGATCTGAATGTGTGTAGTTCTTGAAAGAGAGAACATTCTGTAAATTGTAAAAACCTTCGGGTTTATGAATAAAGTCTGCCCATGTAAACCGCCTTGAGTTGCAGTCACTGGAGAAATCTGGTGATCTTAAGAAAGGCGGTATATAAATACATGTATTATTATTATTATTATTATTATTATTATTATTATTATTATTATTA
>JAJKFI010015408.1:0-18835 GCA_029204185.1 Lerista edwardsae
TCTCTCTCTCTCTCTCTCTCTCTCTCTCTCTCTCTCTCTCTCTCTCTGTGTGTGTGTGTGTGTGTGTGTGGTTTAGACTAGCCTGCCCATGTAAGCCACTTTGGCCATTTGTTTCTCCTTGGAAAAGGCAGGATATAAATTCTTCAAATAAATAAGTAAATATTATAAGTTGCCCAGGGTTATATTCTGCTAATTATTTTATGGGTTGATGCAGCTGGCCACCTTTTACTCACTTGTCCCATGGTGGCAGATGGAGTATATTTCCATCAATGGAAAGCATTAAGCTTTGCAGCAAAACTTCACCCATTACATGTTTGTTCCATCTAGCAAGAAAAATTTAATGTGCAATGTAGTGTTTTGCTTGCCTAGTAGGGGTTGTTTCATTTTAATATTTACATCAGTTATGTGTTCCAATTGTCAAGAGAAATTGAGTTAACAACATTGGTTGATCTCACAGAGCAATTGTAAGACTAAATGGATGTTTGTTAATAAAAGGTTCCGACTTTCTCAGATGAGACATAGCAATAAAAGAACAGTGTTCAGGGACAAATGTTCAGAAACAGGTTGTGGTTCACTTGTGGTGCAATGCTGAAGTCATAAGTGGAAACGGTACTCCCCAAGCTGCTACAATGGCCTGACTTCTAAACTGAAGAGTTTGCATTCCAAGGGAGGGGGGAAGGAGATATTGGGGAACAGCTGGATCCCTTCAGAAGCTGTTCAGCCATGTCTTTCTCTACATAAGAACAAAAGCAGAGCCCCGCTGGATCAGGCCAAAGGCCCATCTAGTCCAGATTCCTGTATCTCACAGTGGCCTGCCAGATGCCTCATGGAGCACACAAGACAACAAGATGCCTGCATCCTGCAACACCCTTGTATCTGGCATTCTGAAGTAGCCTAGTACTAACGTAAGGAGGTTGCACCACCCATCATGGCCTGTAGCCCACGATGGACTCTTCCTTGAGAAATCTGTCCAATCCCCCTTTAAAGGCACCTAGGCCAGATGCCATCACCACCTCCTATGGCAAGGAGTTCCACAGATTAATTCCCCACAGATTAATTGCGATGCTTCCCCCATTTCCTTTTCCCTGTCCAGCCTTCTTCCTCCCTGTGTCTCTCTCTAAGTCTCCTCTCAGTTCCCTTCCTTGTCTCTGTCCTGCTCCAGTCCTCTGCTCCAATCTACTCCTGCCTCGCTCATCTGTTACCCTCTATTACTACTGCTGTTCCTGTCCTTTCCATTCATCCTGCAGACTTCTACCCTCTCTCCTATTCTTCTCCATTCTGCCCCCTTCTCTTCTTCACCTTCCCATGCTCCCTGGTGCTTCTCTTTCTCCCTTTCTTTCAGTGTTGCTGTCTCTTTCACTTTCCCTGCCTTTTCTTCCTCCTCGTTTCCAGCGGTGTCATCCGGCAACGAGCTGCCGGAATGCTAGGCGGGACTTACCGCCTGATTGGCTGCCCGTCCGTGACATGTCGCTGCCTGCCCGCCCATCGTGCGGGCACCCCTGGCTTCGGAGGGGGTGCGCGCTTGCCTGGGGGGGCGTGCCGGGTGCCTAGGCAAGCAGCGGAGGGGTGTGCCAACCGGAGGGAGCCCGCGCGGCGGGCGGGCAGGTGCCGACGCGTCACAGACAGCCTTCAATCAAGCGGTATGTCCCGCCTAGCGTTCTGGCAGCTCGTTGCCGGATGACACTACTGCTCGTTTCCCCCCATCTGTCGGTCTCAACCACATTCCCCAAACCCTCTGCCCTCTCCCTATGGGGGCCAAGTAGTTGCTGCTGCATGGTGTCATCACTGAGCTTTGGATCGCCAAGCAGTGTCTCCACTTGGACTCATGCCTTGGTGCTTGGATTGCATCATGACATGCATGTAGGCTTGTTTTCCCACATTCCGGACCATTTGGTTTTTTTAACATTGTACCCGTTGCATCAAATCCACTTCTGAGACACATGAAGTCTAGAAACCTGCTTTTAAAACGATCGCTGGGATTTACAGGAGGAGCGCGACACTACGGGATGTGCAAACACATCCCAAGGGCAAAAATGGGCCATATAGGGCCTACCCTTTCCATAAAGGATCAGCCTTTACTCTTGGCACATTTCGTTCTTAACAGCTTTTTTTTAGAATGTTTTGGATCTGCAGTAAGCCCAGCTGGTTACTTATGTGCTAGCTATGTTTAAAAACACATTAGAGGTTAAGATCTAATTTTCTAATTTCAATAATATGTGCAAATGGTTGTGCTGCCAAAAAGATATAGTGTGCTATAAAACTCAGTAACCTTCTCTCTCTCTCACTCTCTCTCGCTTACTCGCTCACTTTCATGGATACTATAAAGAGGGTAGTTACAGAGGACATACCTGCTATCTAGAATAATGTTACATCTTTTTGTTGTGCTAAAACATATATTGTAAAATTCATTTGGGTCTTATATTTCAGTTAAATCTCTATACAATATTTTTATCAGTCCATGCCGATCACTTATTTTCTCCCAAAGTTAATTATCCTGGAACAGATTTGGATATTGCTAAACAGACAATGAAAAGGAAATTTCTCTTGGGGAAAATGCTGCATTTCAGCCTTTATTTTCTGCTTTGGGGCACAAAAGATACGACTAAACAAAAATGAAATGTTTAAAAGGTCTAGTCTGGGAAGTGCAAGCACCACCTCTTTGTATGGATGCGGGTGAGGGTGCAATCCTAACCTGGAGCTAGGCCAGCAAAGTTTGGCTGCCACAAAGGACACCATAAAGTATGTTTGGACCACTCTTGAAGCCAGAGAGACCAGATCCACAGAGGGCCATCCAGCAGCAATTCTCCACTGGCCATGCTCTCCTTGCAACGTTTTGGCATGGAAGATTCCATGCTGGAGCATCAGCTATAGAGCGAGATGCCAACTGCAGCTGTGGGTTCTCCATTTGCCACTCCAGTGTGGGTCCCCTCCAGACATGGGCCCCAATTTGAGACATACAAAATGTCTCATAATGCAAAATAATGCACAGAGGGGATAGAGTCGATAGAGGGATGTTCTTTTCCCTCTCTCCACCTGAACCAAGGGGGGCATCTGCTAAAACTGAGGGTTGGGAGAGTTAAAACAGAGAAAAGGAAGTACTTTTTTACCCAGCGGGTAGTTAATCTGTGGAACTCTTTGCCACAGGAGGTGGTGATGGCATCTGGTCTAGATGCCTTTAAGAGGGGATTGGGTGGATTTCTGGAAGAAAAGTCCATCGTGGGCTATAGGCAATGATGGGTTGTAACTTCCTTACATTAGTAGTAGGCTACTTCAGAGTACCAGGTGCAAGGGAGTGGCAACAGGATGCAAGCATCTTGTTGTCTCATGCCTCCCTGGGGCACCTGGTGGGGCCGCTGTGAGATACAGGAAGCTGGACTAGATGGGCCTTTGGCCTGATCCAGCAGGGCTCTTCTTATGTTCTTATGTTCTAATTTGGCCAAATTGCCCTAAGGCTGGCACTGAGCCCCACGTAACTCTGGATAGCGTTCGTGGTTACAGCTGACAATGAATTTCGTGAAAAGCCCTACCCCTAGTGCCAATGTGCTCCATAGCTCTGCCATCCCCCACTTTCCCCAAGGGCAGCTTTGTCTTCTCAACCCAAAACTGTCTTCCGGGATTGCTAGTAGGTGGGACAGAGCTATGGAGTGGGTTGGTGCTGGGTGCAGTGCATACTGCTGGGCACTGTCCCATGGACACGGCCCATGAATTAACATATGGCATATAATATACAACAGTGGTTCCCAAACTGTGGGTCAGGACCCACCAATGGGTCGCAAGCCAATTTCAGATGGGTCGTGAAGCACCTAGAGCAGCCATATTGAAAATATGGGAAGATGGGATGCTGGAAAGGGGGAGGGCGGTGTGGTTGTTTGCTTGTGTCAAGGTTGTAAATAGGCTTTTTTTTCTTTCCGATTCTCTTTGCTATTGGAAAATGGCTGAGAAATAACCCAACTTCTTGCTGCATTCTCAGGAAAACAGCAGACCCTGGTGTCACAATGATGGCAGTTCCAGCCATGACATCACTTCCGGTGGTTCCTGGACAGATAGTAATTCTAATTCTAAAATAGTAATTCTAAAAAGTGGGTCCCAGTGCTAAAACGTTTGAGAACCTCTGGTCTCCAAAGAAAACCTTATGGCTGGGTCCTAAGAACCACACTTCTCTGGGAAACGCGTATTTGGGAAGAGTTGCAGTATTGTACCAGGAGATCACCACTGCCCAGGACATCGGCCTGAAATGGTAATAGAAGGCTATACTGCTGCAGGGATGCAAGGTAGATTACTATGTGGGCATGCTGCAAATAGACAGCACTGCAAGGTGTGCTCCAGTGGTTTTCCTCTGAGCTGGGCTATGTAGAAGTGTGCTGCAGCTTGCCTAGGCAGAGTCCTCAGACATTTTGGCCACCCCCGTGCCATGTTACATTGGTACAGTCCAACAGTTTCAATATTTGATACAGCTCCTTATAGAAGGATTATAACTGGGAATATGGAAAGCTCCTGTAGCTACATCTGTGGAAACCTCTCTGTGGATCACAGCTTTTAAGTGTATCTGTAGGCCTGGGTTTTGTTGTAATTATTCTTGTTGCTTTGCAGTTGTCTTTCATTATGGCAACAAACGTAATTCTGTTGCTTAAGCCTAGTTAATATTTTCTGCTTAGTGAATTGTGCATTGCTAAAACACGATGATTACTCACACAATCTCAAACACTGCAGAGGCACCAGCCAGGCTTGGTCGTTCTGCAGCTGTTGTGTTGGTGCTTTGGTAACAGACAGCAACGTGTGTGAAGGGAAGAGAGACAACCACTTCCTCTCCTGTGAGATATAGAACAGATTTGCCAACAAACTGTTAAGAGAGGCTGGATTGGAGTATTCCTTTCATGCCTTAGGTTGTGAACCACAAACCTTGCCTTCTTAGAAAACTTCATGGTGTGTAAAGAAGTGTGTGGGTGTGTGCACTGAGAGCATTGTGAAAAGAAAAGAGCATAGACAAAAAAAGTCAGTATATCTAGCATTTGGCAAAATGTCCCCATGGTCTTTAAATTTAATTTTAATAATTTTAATTTAATACAGGGTGGGCCCCTGTATTCACAATTTCTGTATCCGCTGTTTCAATTATCCACGGGTAGGGGTAGGTTTTTTTAGTGATATTTTCTCCAAAGTTTCTTGGTGCCATTGATAATGCATACTCACCAGCATATTTAGCAATATTGCTGGAGCAAATCCATGTACACCACTGACACTGAATCCACCCTCTTTTCGGTCCTGATCCACCACCTTTCCACCCCCATTGCTGCCCCATTCTGTCCACCCTAACTCCTTCCCACCCCCTATGCCTAGTCATCGTGGCCATCAGGCATCCAGTGCCCCTGGGCATGAAGAGCTAGTGACTTGCCTTTTGGGCACGCAGAAAGGACTGTCCTACGCATTGATAGGATTGGGCTGTTTGAGGCTGCTGGAGATTCACTAAACTCTGAGGAGGGTTGGCATGGTATGGTTTTAATCAGTGGTGTCATCTAAATGATTTAAGAACAGGTACTCACTTTTGATTAGCACGTGTCGGGACCCGCCCACCGGAAGTGACGTCATAAGCCAGAAGTGATGTTGTGGCAGGAAGTGACATGAAAAAAGCCCTTTTTGAGGCCTCAGATGATTTTAAACTGACCCAACAGTTGCAACAGTATTCCACAGCACCCCCAGAACAAGTTAAGGAGGCCTAGCATCATGTTAAAACTCCAGAGCAACTCATTTTTCAGTGGCAAGGAAAGGAAAGGCTCCGCTCGCTGCCTGCCTGCCTGCCTGGCTCTGAGAACACGCAGGCAACTCAAACATGCAGGAAATTCAAACGTTGCAGAGGGCAGAGTCGACGAGTGGGCGGGCGAATGGGCGGGGCCAGCTGTAATCCTAGAAACCGGTACTCACATACCCCTGCGTACCCCCTGCATGACATCACTGGTTTTAATTTGTTTAGGGCGCAATCCTAAGCTGCTCTGGAACGGCGAGGTCGGAGGACCTGCAGAGCTTTGGAGCGCTCAGGAGCCTCCCTGGAGCAGGGCATGTTTGCGCCCTTGCTCCAGGGAGGCTCTAGCCTCCCCTACGCGTTCCTTGACTCTGTATAGCATGCACAGAGTCAAGGATGCTGTGTGGCCTGAATTGGGCCCGTGTGGCCTGGGGGGAGGAGGATTGGATGTGGCCTAACAGCCACATCCCAGCTCCACCCTGTTCCCCTGGCCAGCATACCTGCTAGCATGCCACTCCTGCCCAATTCCTCCCTCCCACCAGCCTCCCCCTGCCCAGAACCATTCTTGTGCCAGTTGGACTCAGCTGGTAAATGAGTTGCGCAGTGCAGCCTTGGGCCGGCAGCCTTGGGCCAACCCTGCTGCTATCGTTGGCCCAACAGCATCAGCGCCAATGCGGGACCTAGGGTGCCCTCGGGATTGTGCCTTAATTGATTTTAGTGCACCTTGTCTGATGGGACTGGGCATATTTTTATGGTTGAAAAAGCCTAACCCACTCGTAGCTACAGTGACGGAGCAAAACAGATCCTGAAATGGAACAAATAGGTACAAAATCGACAGAAAGTGAAGAGGAAAGTCAAATGGCGAAAAGGCTAACATGGAAACGAGCTGGACTCCAGCTTTCTGCAAAGTTATTTCACGATAATACCTTTGGATTGGATTTGACTTTTGGAAAGCTTCTGGAGTGCTTAGAACTGGGAAGGAGAAGATAGAAATGAAGCAGCCTCTCTCACCCACCCCCACTCATGGAGTGAGTCTCCCCACTATCCCCACTCACAGAGACCCGTCGAAGAGGAAGAGAGTAAAATGCATGTTTGAGCAAGTCGAGAAACGAGAATTAATTCCATTCCTGCTGGGTGCCAAAAGCAGATCCAAAGCTGAAGTTCACGAAGCATTTTGAGTACAAATTTCAAAAAGTGTACTGGAAAAAAAGGAGCTTAAGGCAGACCAAAACTTCCATTTGAAACCCTACTCAGTTTCTTTTAGTACAACATTAAAGGAGATGGAGGCAAAAGAGGCGTCATTTAGCCAAGTTAAAGGAGGGAGAACAGGGAGCGAAGGCATGGAATTCAAAAATGAAAAATACAACTCGGGCTTTGGAGAGCAGTTCTACAGTACTAATCAAAGTGCCACCAGCTTAGACTCTTAGCCGTAAAGTAGACACAGTTTCCCCAGTTTGTAGTGGGGGGATTTTAGAAACTGGATATGAAACAGAGGAGGCAAACGGCGACATTTCGTTTTCATTAACTCCACTTGTTACATGCACAGTGTGACTTCCTTTTTCACGGTCAGTACATGCAGTGTGGCCCTCTCCCCTCCCTTAATCAACTGTACGCAAGCTCAGCATTAGCTTATGAATTGCTTTGGCCGGTCTCCGTCTTAAGCCCCCAGTGATTCCTCTTCCAGAAGTCAGGTTAGGCTTTTCTTGTATGTCGTCATGCTATGGGGTTGATAGGCAGCAGGGCTAAAGCTATAGGGAGCGCACGGTAAGACCTGTGCCCCTTAGGACTACTCTGGACACCTCCTCCCTCAAAATTCAGCATTCATCTTCAAGAGTATATCTGTAGCCCTTGGGCAGCCTATCCTAACCTGTGCCAGAACAGGCAGGCTTGTGTTGAATCCAGTGGCGGCAGCTGGAGGCCGTCTCAGGGTAAGGGGATATTTTTCCCCATACACCAGCGTAAACCTCAACAGCCCAAATAGGGTTCCTTGGAGTTGCACCATCAAAATCGCTGGAGCAACTCCAAGCTATCCATGTAGGGCTGACCGAGCTGGGGGTGGGGGTTAGTATCTGGCATAAGAGCTGGATCCTGCCCCCACCCCCTCCCTGGCCTCGCTCAGCCATGGGTCTGCCCTCCCTATGCCCTTCCCAACCTCCTTCGCTGGCCTTACCTGGAGTTGGATCCTCGCGCAGGCAGGCCTGCACACGACCTCATGCTGGCCTAGCCTGCTCTGGAGTGGCACAGACACGCCTTATGCCACGTTTGCGCCACTCTGAGGATGGCACAGGGAACATGGGCCAAGATAAATCCACTTTAGGATTGCACCCTTAGTTGTGGAACTATAAGGGGAAGCATCCAACCTAGTTACTTACTGAGGTGTAACTACAACCCTAAGTGTAGACACCGTAGGCTACCTGTACGTTCTAATCATCCTTTAATGATTTTCTGTCCCCTTAAACCCCCCCCCCCTTACTATAACATCTCTGACTGGATTTGGTGGCTGAGGAGAAGTGGGAAGAGGAAAGCCCAGGAGACAGTGCTAATGCACCACTGAAGGTTGATTTCTAGGACACGGGTCTCCTCAGCTCTGCGCTCGCTAAATAGCAGGTGCAGAACCACTGAATTTGACATTTGTTCCTTTGCCAAAGGAGACTCCAGTGGCTGCCCTGGCTCCACAGGATACAGTGACAGCCATTTCATCACCTCTGTGCCTCCGACCCCCCCCCCAGGGGGGCTTGTCCATATAAGGGGATTTCCAAGCATTTATTATGTTTTTCAGGTTTTTACACTGCCTTTCCTCCAATGAAAGTGGTGGTGGTGGTAAAGAACATTTATATACTGGTTCCTTCCCTCCTTTTGTTCTCACAGCAACCCTGTGAGTTAGGTCAGGCTCAGAGACAGTCACCCGAGGTCACCCAGGAAAGCTTCATGGCCTAGTGGAGATTTGAACCCGGATCTTCCGTGTTTAAGTCTAACACCAAAACGCGGCAGACCAGTAGTGCTATCAAGCCGGTACGCTGGGCGGGACTTACGTTTGATCGGCAGTCCGCCCGTTGTGTCACGCCGCGTTCTGCCGCTTTCCCGCCCGCCGGGGCGTGCTACAGTGATAGTGTGACCCACTTTCCCGCTCTGAGTGCAATCCTAACCTGGAGTTAGGCCGGCACAAGTCAGGCCGGCACAAGGGATACCGTAAAGTATGTTTGGACCACTCCAAACCTACGTGCACCATCCTCCCTGACTCCGAGAGTGGTCCAAACGTGCTTTACAGTGGCCTTTGTGCTGGCCAAACCTTGCTGGCCTACTGTACCAGCCTAACTCCAGGTTAGGATTATGCTCTCACTCTCTATACTGAGCTGAGCAGTGTAGCTGGAGAATAGGGAAAGTGCTTGGACTGCTACAACATCAGTCACTGAAAAGACACAATTCCAAAGTAACTCCTTGTCCCAGAATCTTGGACAATCAGGAGAGTTCTGGGTATTCAGTGTGCTTTTCAACCTTTATCCTGGTTGTCTATATAATGACTTTGAGACACCTATTGCTATGGGAAATTATAGGCAATCCTCAACTAAGTTCTCCCCAGTTCACAGCCAATACTCTTTCTACTGGATTAGCCCGGCTCTTGTCAAATAAAATTCTCACACTGAGATAAATTGTTACTATAAACCCCCAGAATGCTTATTCCTGCTGCCTGAAAACTGAAGTGTTAATTCACAGCTTTTTAGAAGCCAGAGTACTGAAGAGGAAGAGGCTTCCAATTAATCATTGCATATTTGTATCCAGAACACTGAAACATTTATGAAAGGAGCCAAGAACCTCAGAAGGAGAGAAAGGGCAGGGTATAAATCTAAATAAATAAAACTTGCAAGAGGCACATTTGCTTGGATTAAATTAAATTAACATAGAATTATTAATAAGAAATTATTAGTAAGTATGAATTAATAATAGAAATTATAATAATAGAAATAATAGAAATTAATAATAGAAATTATTAATAAGTATGTGATAGTAAAGGAATCATATGTTCTTTAGTGACTGCCATCTCCCCCAACTTATCTGGAGCTCCTGTCTCACTCCAAAAGCCTTCTGATGCCTTCAGAAGGCTTTTATACAATACTTACGGTTTTCCAACGAAAACTAGAAGTACTGTTTAATGGTCCTCTGGAATCTGCAGAGGGCTTTGGAGGGCTCTGGGAGCCGGTGTCAGCAGAGGTAGTGGGTAGGATCAGTGATGGTATCTGGTAATGAAGATCCGGAATGCTGGGCGGGACTTACGTGTGATTGACAGCCCGTCCGTTCCGTTCCACTGCCCGCCCGCCCGCTGTGCGGGCTGCCCCCAGTTGGCGCACCCCACCACTGCTCGCCCAGGCACCCGATGCCCCCCCACCTGTCCCCCCAGCGAGCAGGCGCCCCCTCCGGGGGCAGGGCAGCCCATGCAGCAGGCGGGCAGGCAGCGGAACGGAATGGACGGGCTGCCAATCACACATAAGTCCCGCCCAGCGTTCCGGATCTTCATTACCAGATACCATCGCTGGGTAGGATCCTGTTTGTGCTAGTGTCATGAATATCCACCCCCTCCTTCTCCCAGTCCACTGCCCAACCAGCACCACTCATTATCCTCCCCCGAACTGCCCCCAACTTTCCAGCAATGGCAGGGGACGGCACAGGTTCTACAGGCCAGCAGCACCTGAGCACAGGCTCCAGCCTTTTTCACTAATGTGCCCAGTCCACAGAACAGTGAAGCAACTTTTGCACCATTGGCCCAGGATTCACCATGGCAGAACACAAGATCCACCATTGAACGGCCTGGATAAGGGTTCCTCATAATTACCGCAGATTACCATAATTAAAAACAAATGGATGATGATAATGATGATGATAGACAGCAGTAATAAAACACACAAAAAACATTTTAAACATTAAAATAATAATTTAAAAAAGACCAGCAAAGGAGTTCAGCTGTAATAGCAGGGCATCCCTGCCAGTTTACATAGAAACATTGACAATTGTTCATTCATTCATGAGCAAGCCTAGTGAGGGTGAATGAAAATGGGATGGGTGCTCAGTGGCCCCGTCAAATGTTGATGGAACTAACCTGTTCACTTTGCTTTGTGTCTTAGAAATGCGTAAGAGTGCATGCAAGAGGATGCTCACGGCAAGGGCCTTCTCTCTGCCAGCTCATGCCAGCCAACAGAGCCCTGAACAGTCAGAATCAATTACAAAACAGGAAGCAGAGGATCATGTGTTGCATCTTTCTGGGAAGAAGAAATGGAAAGTGGAAAGTTGTGGAAAGTGTCGTCTTGGACAGAACAAATGTTATTCAGGTTCATTATAACCGAGAGGTGTCTATGAGGAAGTGCATCCGGAGGTGCTTCCAATAAGCAAGATCTATGGAATACCACTTACTCTGATGGGAGGCTGCTTACGCGTGAGGATCTAGGCTTGGCATTCCATCATGACATCTAGATTAGATTATTGCAATACGCTCTACGTGGGGCTGCCTCTGAGGACGGTCCGGAAATTACAAGTAGTACAGAACGCGGCTGCTCGTGTGGTTGCTGGGGCACATCGGTTTGACTCTGTCGAGCTGTTGCTTCGGCAACTACACTGGCTGCCGGTTCTTTTCTGGGCCCGATTCAAAGTGCTGGTTTTGACCTTTAAAGCCCTTTATGGCTCAGGCCCGGGGTATCTGACGGACCACCTCCTCCCATATAATCCTACCCGTGCTCTGAGGTCATCTGGAGGGGGGCCCTTTTGACTGTGCCACCACCAGGAGAGGTGAGAGGGGTGGTGGCCAGTAAGAGAGCCTTCTCGGCCGTGGAACCCCAACTCTGGAATACCCTCCCCTTAGAGTTAAGAACTGCTCCCTCTATAGCGGTATTTTGGCAGGGGCTGAAGACCTTTTTGTTTCAGCAGGCTTTTAATTGTTGACAGGCTGGCTGGTTTTTGCATCCTCTTTTTATACTTTTGTATACTTTATGATCCACAGGGTTGGCTGTTCCAAATTTTAATTGTTTTAATACTGTTTTAACTATTGTTTCTTAACTATGGTTTTAACTATTGTTTTTTAACTATTATGTAATGGTTTTATTACATTTTAATTTGTTGTAATGCCGCCTTGGGTGCCTTCGGGCAGAAAGGCAGGGTATAAATTTAATAAATAAATAAATAAATAAATAAATGCTCCTTGCTCTCCCCGTTCAGAGTGCAATCCTAATCTGGAATTAGGCTGGCACGGTTAGGCCAGCAAAGTTTGGCCAGCACAAGGGACACCGTAAAACATGTTTGGGCCACTCTCGGAGTCAGAGAGGCCAGCACATAGATGTGCGCCACCCCCACCCACCCTGACTCAGAGAGTGGTCCAAATGCACTTTACAGTGGCTCTTGTGCTGGCCAAACTTTGCTGGCTTAACTGTGCCGGCCTAACTCCAGGTTAGGATTGCACCCTCAGTGCTTGCCTGCACAGGCAAGTGTTGACTGTGCTGAGACAACTAATGAGCAAGGAGGGGACGGGGACTGGTCCATGGAGTGTGTTGGCATGGGGTCTGTGGGTAGACTGGGCAAACCTTCTGTCCCTTCTACCCAGGTACAGGCTGTACACCTGAACAGTGCGACTCTCTTACTTGCCTGGGGCAATAGGAAATAAGATGAGAATATCAGCAACCACATTGTATGTCATTTAGTATTGCTGTATGTTTTCACCTCCTCTTTTTCAGCAATACCACTTAAATTAATCTTTGCTGCTACAGTAGATGTTGGCACCAATAAGAATAATATTAAAAGGTTCAAATACTCCCTGTACAGCATTACCAATACAGTGTTATACACCATATTTGTTTTTGTTTCTCTTCCTTTTATTTTCACAGGCTCAAAATAGGCTGCTCACCATTAATTATTATTATTTTTCGAGAACAACAGATCACCAGAAAACGATCCAAGAAATGTCAACGTCTTTGTTTTCTCACCTGGGGCTAATTCATTTTCCAAAATGACTTGCAATTATTTACAGCTTTGGCACTCTAAAGGTTATTCCAGATAAAAAGTAATCCCTAAATAGCCAGAGAAGTGTTATTTTGTCAGTGACATCTTCCCCAAAGCTGCACCTTGACACAGATTGCTCAATTTATAGCACAAATTGTATTCTTATGATTACCTTAAATACCTGGCATCTGGTGAATTTAATGGGTCTATAAATATAAGGGCAGAGACCTTCCAATATTCATAGAGATGGTGTTTTGTCTAAGGTGAACAGTGGCCCCAAGGCCAATGCAGCTGGCAACCTGCGAGCCATGGCAGGAAGGGCAGATGAGGGAGGAACTGCTTCCTCTCTACTCTCTCTCATCTGCTGTAGCAAGCCAAATTCAGCCCCTGATTGCCAGTTAAGTTGGGATGGGAGTGGGAACCATTAACAGGTAAGGGCAGGATAAGAAGAAACTCTGCCTCCCTGCCACAACTACCGTTGCTGAGCTGAGCTGATCCAGGTGGAATCTTTACCTGAGGACCTGCACCACCCTGCTGCCGATCTTGTGTGGTGGACCTGTGGGAGATACAGGAAGCTGGATTAGATAGGCCTTTGGCCTGATCCAGCAGGGCTTTTCTTATGCACAGCTCTTGCATGCATAGGGTAGTACCCTAAGTTTAGCTGGACAAGACAGGGGCTTCTTGTGTGTGTGTGTGTGTGTGTGTGTGTGTGTGTGAGAGAGAGAGAGAGAGAGAGAGAGAGAGAGAGAGAGAGTGAGAGAGAGAGACCCCAACCCCTCTTTGGAGTAGGGTATTGCACAGCGGTGTTATGCTGCCGGAACGCTGGGCGGGACATCAGGGTGATCGACAGCCCGCCCCTCGCGTTCTGCAGTGTTACGCCGTTTGCGTAACCAATTACGCCGCTTGCATACATTATGCAAGCGGCATAACACTGAGGAACGTGACGGGCGGGCTGTCGATCACCCGGATGTCCCGCCCAGTGTTCCGGCAGCATAACACTGCTGGTATTACACCTGCTGCCTTGTAGGAGTACCTTCTGATGTTCTCCTACTTGTATGCAGGTGGGCCTGTGATATCCATGGATTCAGGCCCCACGATTTCAGAATCTGAGGGTGACAGGAAGTTGGAAACTTTCCCAGGAACTATTTCCTATTTGGAAGACTCCCCAGTTGCCGGGACTCCATAGCTAGACAGTGAGCCTGGCTATATGATCAGAGGAAGCGAGACAGGACTGTGGAAGATTCGGCTTTCCAGCGTTGAGGTAAATAAGTCACAGACACACAGCTTTACTTTGTAGAGAGTTTGTATTAAGGTTTCTCAGGAGCCAGGCAGTACGGTTAGTCAAGATACAGTCCAAGGTCAAATTCCAGAATACACAGTCGGATAGCAGTTTGCAGCAACAGTTCTTACAGATGTTATTTCACTCCGGCAGCATGTCCTCCTCCTCCGACTTCAACCCACACTGATGGAAGGTAAGGCTAGTCCTTATATATGGCCCACCGCCAATCAGAGCCCTGATTGCGATTGCCCTGCGATGTGTGCAGGTCTGCACGTTTGCACTTTCCACAGCTGCTCGCTAATTGCTTCTCTGAGGCCGGCACACACAGGTGCCACTGATTACAGACCTCATATTGGGACAACTGTTTCCAGCTGAAAAATACCAGGACCTGGACTCAAGCCTGAGCCAGCTCAACAGTGGGTCCCAAACCAGCAGACCTGGATTCTCTGAAGGTGACCAGAGCTGTGCTCTAAAACCTGAAGTGTCATTTTTATGCCCTTATACGGCATTCTGAGGCCTGGGGAAGTCCCTGGAGGGTTTTCTCTGAAAAATGGAAGCAACTTTTTTGTTGTTGCCTGAAATGGGCATTCTGAGGCCTTCAAAAGCCACAGGTGGTCATGGGTGAAACCAGCGGTGTTATTCTGCCGGAACGCTGGGCGGGACATCCGGGTGATCGACAGCCCGCCCCTCGCGTTCTGCAGCGTTACACCATTTGTGTAACGTACGCAAGCGGCGTAATTGGTTAAGCAAACGGCGTAACGCTGTGGAACGCTGCGGAACGCGACGGGCGGGCTGTCAATCACCCGGATGTCCCGCCCAGCGTTCCGGCAGAATAACACCGCTGGGTGAAACCCTCATAAAACCCTCCATACCCAACTGGAGCTCAGCTCCGGTTGGATTTGGAAAGTGAGGGTGGTCCAAATCCGCAGGTTTGAACACCTGTGGATTACAGTATCTGCTGAGGTTCTTGGAACAGAACCCGCAAGGATAACGATGGCCACCTGCATTTGTATGTAAAATAACCTGATTATGTCCTCGTCCAAAGGGGAAAAAAGCCCCAAAGCTGTGGCAGTGCTACTCTTGTCACTTTGTGGAATGGGGAACATGCAGACATATTCCTTCAGTCTACTTTTCACAGTTATTTTGAAAATGGAAAAATAATTTTGAAAAAAAGAGGAAGGAGCACATAAAGGAGAAGTGAGAGGGAGGGAGACACCAGCTTATTCCAGCAAAGTGAATTCATACAGAGCTTCCGACAATCCGACACAGGTAAGAGTAGAGAAAACCAGACCATTAACTCCACACACCTGCATGTGGTTGCCTGTGCGTGTTTTTCAAGAACAAATGCTTTTGTGTTTGGGCTTGCTTTGTCATGGAACAATGAGCAGAACATTTTGCTTCATGGATACAAAGCAAATAGTGAATGAGGTCGCCCGATAATCCAACAGGGACCCTGTGTTCCAATGAGATATTTGCTGTATACACAGACACCCAATCAATTTTTGCCAGCCGTGACACAGAGATACGAAAATAATGGGGTTCTGTTCAACATACGCCCGAGCCCCATTGGGCTTTACAATGTCAATCCAATATCCTATGTGTACTTCCGTATTTGCTGGTAGTAAATATGAAAGCATAATCCAGTGATGAATTCAATGCAGCCACGAGTGAAATTTATTACACCTGACAGACGGTCTTCCCCTATTATTGAAGAAGCCCACCGTACTATGCAGGGTTCCATCTATATTTCAATCACCAGTCTGTCAACCATCATAATCCAGCTATAAACAGAGTCGGGGGCAGGGCTGTAACAGGCTCATATTGTGCAGGGGCAGGGCGACAGCACTGCACCCCTAGTGCTGCCGCTCTGCCCCCTGCGCCACCCAGCCACACTCCACACACAGTCTGGAATCGCTACATTTAGGTACATAAAAACATAAGAACATAAGAAGAGCCCCACTGGATCAGGCCAATGGCCCATCTAGTCCAGCTCCCTGCATCTCGCAGTGGCCCACCAGATGCGTCAGGGAACGCACAAGACAACTAGATACGTGCATCTCGTTGCCACTCCCCTGCATCTGGCACTCTGAGGTAGCCTAACTCTAAAGCAAGGAGGTTGCACTAACCATCATGGCCTGTAGTCTGCGATGGACGTTTCCTCCAGAAATCTGTCCAGTCCCCCTTTTAAAAGCATCTAGGTCAGATACCATCACCACCTCCTGTGGAAAGGAGTTCCACAGATTAATTACCCGCTGGGTAAAAAAGCATTTCCTTTTATCTGTTCTCACTCTCTCAACACTCAATTTTAGTGGATGTCCCCAGGTTCTGGTATTGTGAGAGAGGGAAAAGAAGCTCCCTCTATCCACTTTATGTGTACCAGAGTGTACCAGAAGTAAGGGAAGGTGGGCTGGGTGAAAAAGCGCTCTGCTTTTTTCCCGCTTGCTGTGCCCTGCCAGAAATGGCTTCTGCTGCGCCTGCCTCCCCTCGTGGCACCCTTTTGGTGCCTCCCCTTGCGGCACCCCATTGGGATGGGTATATCTCCAGACCAGTTCACAGGATAGGATGAGGCATCCTATAATCATGGTGTTCATAATACGTACAATGACCTGGGTGGTAGTCCGACCAAGAGGTCTTGGACTTCTTTGCAACAGACTTGGGCATGCATAGTACTCTTGATAACAAGGAACTGGTCTGAGATGGGTCCAACAGGGGATCTCTTGATCTGATTTATCACGTGTGTATGCATTAAATATAGGGAAAGTAAAGATGAATTCGCTCTGGGATTCATTAAGCATAGGTGAGAGAGGAGATGAATTCAGGCTGGGATTCATTAAACACAGGGGCAAGACCATGAAAGTAGAGGAATTCACTCTGAATTACTATCTCCTTTTGTTGTTGTTTTCAAGATCTGTGTGAGTACTATTATTAGTGCCTAATCCAGCGATGGGATCTACAAATGAACAAGGGGAATGCTGGGCGGGACATCCGCGGGGCTTCCGTGTGATTGGCTGCCCGTCTGTAGCATTCTGCAGCTGTTCTGGCCTCGGGGGGGGCTGCCTCCGGTTAGCACGCCCCCCCGCTGCTCACCCAGGCACCCGGCGCAACCGTCACCTGTCCCCCGCGGCGAGCAGGAGCCCCCCCCCTAGGCCAGGGCAGCCACGGAACGCTATGGACGGGCTGCCACTCAAGCCGAAGTCCTGCATAAGTCCCGCCCAGCGTTCCCTTTGTTCATTTGTAGATCCCATCGCTGGCCTAATCCCATGGCAGAGTTTCCACTGCTGAAAGTCAGTTACAGGTTCAAACTCCTGCAATTAACATAACACTCCGTGTTAATGGAAGTGGTGCAGAATCACCAAACAATTCATGCAGGTCTTGGCATATGAACCCCCAACCTTTCCTCTATTGCCCCTTAGTATAAATGCTGCTGTAATAGGCCTTGTTTGTTTTATCCATTCAGGCTGCAATCCTAACCACATTTTCCTGGAAGTAAGCCCCATTGGCAATAATGGGATTTACCCCTGAATAGGATTGGGCTCTTAGTCATGTCCGACTCTTGGCGACCATCGGCAAACGTTCTTCCTGCTACCCTATCAAGCACGGCTTCTTTCATTTGTTGGTCCTTCATTTTTGTTATCTGTTTTGATGGTATCAAACCAGTGCATTCTTTGCCTGCCCCTTCTTCTTGTTCCACTAACAATTCCTAACATCATTGATTTATCTGATGAACTTGCATGCATGACATGGCCAAAGTAAATGAGACGGTGTTTTGCAATTTTGGCTTTTAATGATGTATCTGGTTTTATATGGTCGAGCACGGCTGTTGGTTACTTTGGCTGTCCATGGTATACGTAACAATTTTTGCCAGCACCACTGTTCAAAAGCATCAATTTTTCTTTGGTTACAGGCACTGGCATAGCTAATGATAGCCCAGAGCAGAGGGCAAAACGATGCCTCAGAAGTGACATCACAACAGGAAGTGACATCATAGTTGTAGTTTCATTTTCTTGGTTTTTTTGGCCATAACGTTTGATAGAATACAGATATTCCAATGTGGTTCATCTCATTGCATTCAGTATTAAATTACCTTTCAAATGATATATAACATGATGGTATTATTCATACTTACCAAGGTTTTCACAATTTTGGCCACTAGTGTCACGCTCAGCTTGTCGCCCCCCTAAAGCTGTTGCCCGGTGCAATTGTACCCCCTTGCACGTCTTTAGCTATGCCCCTGGTTACAGGAGTGCAAAAAATCAGAATATCTGACTTTGCATTTATATGTTGCTTTTCTGCCCTGGTTAGGGCCGCCAAATCAGCTTACAATAAAATAAGAAAGAGCAGCAGCAGAAACACAGCATCAAAATTGGCCATGGCCTGCTGACCAGCTCAATGTAGGCATCACCATGAACTCATCATCAAGCTGAGTTCCAGTTGGCTGCTGAACTGGAGTCCCTGAACTTGAGCCTAATCAGCAGGCAGGCTCTCAAGGGGAGGAGATAATCCTTGAAATTCCCAAGGCTCAAGTAAATGCAAAAAACCAACACTTTGAATAGGCCCAGGAACTAATCAGGAGCCACCAGAGCCTCTAGTTTGGTGCAACTGTACAGCTGTGCAAAACAGGCAGAGACCATGTAATTTACTGAGGTACGGAAATTAATATAAAAGTATGTCGCTTAAGGCTGAATGTTGTGGGTTGCCTTGGGAGATTTGTAATTCAAAGAGCAATGCATAAACACTTCCAATAAATGGACCCAGTTGCTTGGAGGCTTAGCAAGAGACTTATTATTATTATTATTATTATTATTATTATTATTATTATTATTATTATTATTATTATTATTATT
>JAJKFI010015409.1:0-18838 GCA_029204185.1 Lerista edwardsae
TCTCTCTCTCTCTCTCTCTCTCTCTCTCTCTCTCTCTCTCTCTCTCTGTGTGTGTGTGTGTGTGTGTGTGGTTTAGACTAGCCTGCCCATGTAAGCCACTTTGGCCATTTGTTTCTCCTTGGAAAAGGCAGGATATAAATTCTTCAAATAAATAAGTAAATATTATAAGTTGCCCAGGGTTATATTCTGCTAATTATTTTATGGGTTGATGCAGCTGGCCACCTTTTACTCACTTGTCCCATGGTGGCAGATGGAGTATATTTCCATCAATGGAAAGCATTAAGCTTTGCAGCAAAACTTCACCCATTACATGTTTGTTCCATCTAGCAAGAAAAATTTAATGTGCAATGTAGTGTTTTGCTTGCCTAGTAGGGGTTGTTTCATTTTAATATTTACATCAGTTATGTGTTCCAATTGTCAAGAGAAATTGAGTTAACAACATTGGTTGATCTCACAGAGCAATTGTAAGACTAAATGGATGTTTGTTAATAAAAGGTTCCGACTTTCTCAGATGAGACATAGCAATAAAAGAACAGTGTTCAGGGACAAATGTTCAGAAACAGGTTGTGGTTCACTTGTGGTGCAATGCTGAAGTCATAAGTGGAAACGGTACTCCCCAAGCTGCTACAATGGCCTGACTTCTAAACTGAAGAGTTTGCATTCCAAGGGAGGGGGGAAGGAGATATTGGGGAACAGCTGGATCCCTTCAGAAGCTGTTCAGCCATGTCTTTCTCTACATAAGAACAAAAGCAGAGCCCCGCTGGATCAGGCCAAAGGCCCATCTAGTCCAGATTCCTGTATCTCACAGTGGCCTGCCAGATGCCTCATGGAGCACACAAGACAACAAGATGCCTGCATCCTGCAACACCCTTGTATCTGGCATTCTGAAGTAGCCTAGTACTAACGTAAGGAGGTTGCACCACCCATCATGGCCTGTAGCCCACGATGGACTCTTCCTTGAGAAATCTGTCCAATCCCCCTTTAAAGGCACCTAGGCCAGATGCCATCACCACCTCCTATGGCAAGGAGTTCCACAGATTAATTCCCCACAGATTAATTGCGATGCTTCCCCCATTTCCTTTTCCCTGTCCAGCCTTCTTCCTCCCTGTGTCTCTCTCTAAGTCTCCTCTCAGTTCCCTTCCTTGTCTCTGTCCTGCTCCAGTCCTCTGCTCCAATCTACTCCTGCCTCGCTCATCTGTTACCCTCTATTACTACTGCTGTTCCTGTCCTTTCCATTCATCCTGCAGACTTCTACCCTCTCTCCTATTCTTCTCCATTCTGCCCCCTTCTCTTCTTCACCTTCCCATGCTCCCTGGTGCTTCTCTTTCTCCCTTTCTTTCAGTGTTGCTGTCTCTTTCACTTTCCCTGCCTTTTCTTCCTCCTCGTTTCCAGCGGTGTCATCCGGCAACGAGCTGCCGGAATGCTAGGCGGGACTTACCGCCTGATTGGCTGCCCGTCCGTGACATGTCGCTGCCTGCCCGCCCATCGTGCGGGCACCCCTGGCTTCGGAGGGGGTGCGCGCTTGCCTGGGGGGGGCGTGCCGGGTGCCTAGGCAAGCAGCGGAGGGGTGTGCCAACCGGAGGGAGCCCGCGCGGCGGGCGGGCAGGTGCCGACGCGTCACAGACAGCCTTCAATCAAGCGGTATGTCCCGCCTAGCGTTCTGGCAGCTCGTTGCCGGATGACACTACTGCTCGTTTCCCCCCATCTGTCGGTCTCAACCACATTCCCCAAACCCTCTGCCCTCTCCCTATGGGGGCCAAGTAGTTGCTGCTGCATGGTGTCATCACTGAGCTTTGGATCGCCAAGCAGTGTCTCCACTTGGACTCATGCCTTGGTGCTTGGATTGCATCATGACATGCATGTAGGCTTGTTTTCCCACATTCCGGACCATTTGGTTTTTTTAACATTGTACCCGTTGCATCAAATCCACTTCTGAGACACATGAAGTCTAGAAACCTGCTTTTAAAACGATCGCTGGGATTTACAGGAGGAGCGCGACACTACGGGATGTGCAAACACATCCCAAGGGCAAAAATGGGCCATATAGGGCCTACCCTTTCCATAAAGGATCAGCCTTTACTCTTGGCACATTTCGTTCTTAACAGCTTTTTTTTAGAATGTTTTGGATCTGCAGTAAGCCCAGCTGGTTACTTATGTGCTAGCTATGTTTAAAAACACATTAGAGGTTAAGATCTAATTTTCTAATTTCAATAATATGTGCAAATGGTTGTGCTGCCAAAAAGATATAGTGTGCTATAAAACTCAGTAACCTTCTCTCTCTCTCACTCTCTCTCGCTTACTCGCTCACTTTCATGGATACTATAAAGAGGGTAGTTACAGAGGACATACCTGCTATCTAGAATAATGTTACATCTTTTTGTTGTGCTAAAACATATATTGTAAAATTCATTTGGGTCTTATATTTCAGTTAAATCTCTATACAATATTTTTATCAGTCCATGCCGATCACTTATTTTCTCCCAAAGTTAATTATCCTGGAACAGATTTGGATATTGCTAAACAGACAATGAAAAGGAAATTTCTCTTGGGGAAAATGCTGCATTTCAGCCTTTATTTTCTGCTTTGGGGCACAAAAGATACGACTAAACAAAAATGAAATGTTTAAAAGGTCTAGTCTGGGAAGTGCAAGCACCACCTCTTTGTATGGATGCGGGTGAGGGTGCAATCCTAACCTGGAGCTAGGCCAGCAAAGTTTGGCTGCCACAAAGGACACCATAAAGTATGTTTGGACCACTCTTGAAGCCAGAGAGACCAGATCCACAGAGGGCCATCCAGCAGCAATTCTCCACTGGCCATGCTCTCCTTGCAACGTTTTGGCATGGAAGATTCCATGCTGGAGCATCAGCTATAGAGCGAGATGCCAACTGCAGCTGTGGGTTCTCCATTTGCCACTCCAGTGTGGGTCCCCTCCAGACATGGGCCCCAATTTGAGACATACAAAATGTCTCATAATGCAAAATAATGCACAGAGGGGATAGAGTCGATAGAGGGATGTTCTTTTCCCTCTCTCCACCTGAACCAAGGGGGGCATCTGCTAAAACTGAGGGTTGGGAGAGTTAAAACAGAGAAAAGGAAGTACTTTTTTACCCAGCGGGTAGTTAATCTGTGGAACTCTTTGCCACAGGAGGTGGTGATGGCATCTGGTCTAGATGCCTTTAAGAGGGGATTGGGTGGATTTCTGGAAGAAAAGTCCATCGTGGGCTATAGGCAATGATGGGTTGTAACTTCCTTACATTAGTAGTAGGCTACTTCAGAGTACCAGGTGCAAGGGAGTGGCAACAGGATGCAAGCATCTTGTTGTCTCATGCCTCCCTGGGGCACCTGGTGGGGCCGCTGTGAGATACAGGAAGCTGGACTAGATGGGCCTTTGGCCTGATCCAGCAGGGCTCTTCTTATGTTCTTATGTTCTAATTTGGCCAAATTGCCCTAAGGCTGGCACTGAGCCCCACGTAACTCTGGATAGCGTTCGTGGTTACAGCTGACAATGAATTTCGTGAAAAGCCCTACCCCTAGTGCCAATGTGCTCCATAGCTCTGCCATCCCCCACTTTCCCCAAGGGCAGCTTTGTCTTCTCAACCCAAAACTGTCTTCCGGGATTGCTAGTAGGTGGGACAGAGCTATGGAGTGGGTTGGTGCTGGGTGCAGTGCATACTGCTGGGCACTGTCCCATGGACACGGCCCATGAATTAACATATGGCATATAATATACAACAGTGGTTCCCAAACTGTGGGTCAGGACCCACCAATGGGTCGCAAGCCAATTTCAGATGGGTCGTGAAGCACCTAGAGCAGCCATATTGAAAATATGGGAAGATGGGATGCTGGAAAGGGGGAGGGCGGTGTGGTTGTTTGCTTGTGTCAAGGTTGTAAATAGGCTTTTTTTTCTTTCCGATTCTCTTTGCTATTGGAAAATGGCTGAGAAATAACCCAACTTCTTGCTGCATTCTCAGGAAAACAGCAGACCCTGGTGTCACAATGATGGCAGTTCCAGCCATGACATCACTTCCGGTGGTTCCTGGACAGATAGTAATTCTAATTCTAAAATAGTAATTCTAAAAAGTGGGTCCCAGTGCTAAAACGTTTGAGAACCTCTGGTCTCCAAAGAAAACCTTATGGCTGGGTCCTAAGAACCACACTTCTCTGGGAAACGCGTATTTGGGAAGAGTTGCAGTATTGTACCAGGAGATCACCACTGCCCAGGACATCGGCCTGAAATGGTAATAGAAGGCTATACTGCTGCAGGGATGCAAGGTAGATTACTATGTGGGCATGCTGCAAATAGACAGCACTGCAAGGTGTGCTCCAGTGGTTTTCCTCTGAGCTGGGCTATGTAGAAGTGTGCTGCAGCTTGCCTAGGCAGAGTCCTCAGACATTTTGGCCACCCCCGTGCCATGTTACATTGGTACAGTCCAACAGTTTCAATATTTGATACAGCTCCTTATAGAAGGATTATAACTGGGAATATGGAAAGCTCCTGTAGCTACATCTGTGGAAACCTCTCTGTGGATCACAGCTTTTAAGTGTATCTGTAGGCCTGGGTTTTGTTGTAATTATTCTTGTTGCTTTGCAGTTGTCTTTCATTATGGCAACAAACGTAATTCTGTTGCTTAAGCCTAGTTAATATTTTCTGCTTAGTGAATTGTGCATTGCTAAAACACGATGATTACTCACACAATCTCAAACACTGCAGAGGCACCAGCCAGGCTTGGTCGTTCTGCAGCTGTTGTGTTGGTGCTTTGGTAACAGACAGCAACGTGTGTGAAGGGAAGAGAGACAACCACTTCCTCTCCTGTGAGATATAGAACAGATTTGCCAACAAACTGTTAAGAGAGGCTGGATTGGAGTATTCCTTTCATGCCTTAGGTTGTGAACCACAAACCTTGCCTTCTTAGAAAACTTCATGGTGTGTAAAGAAGTGTGTGGGTGTGTGCACTGAGAGCATTGTGAAAAGAAAAGAGCATAGACAAAAAAAGTCAGTATATCTAGCATTTGGCAAAATGTCCCCATGGTCTTTAAATTTAATTTTAATAATTTTAATTTAATACAGGGTGGGCCCCTGTATTCACAATTTCTGTATCCGCTGTTTCAATTATCCACGGGTAGGGGTAGGTTTTTTTAGTGATATTTTCTCCAAAGTTTCTTGGTGCCATTGATAATGCATACTCACCAGCATATTTAGCAATATTGCTGGAGCAAATCCATGTACACCACTGACACTGAATCCACCCTCTTTTCGGTCCTGATCCACCACCTTTCCACCCCCATTGCTGCCCCATTCTGTCCACCCTAACTCCTTCCCACCCCCTATGCCTAGTCATCGTGGCCATCAGGCATCCAGTGCCCCTGGGCATGAAGAGCTAGTGACTTGCCTTTTGGGCACGCAGAAAGGACTGTCCTACGCATTGATAGGATTGGGCTGTTTGAGGCTGCTGGAGATTCACTAAACTCTGAGGAGGGTTGGCATGGTATGGTTTTAATCAGTGGTGTCATCTAAATGATTTAAGAACAGGTACTCACTTTTGATTAGCACGTGTCGGGACCCGCCCACCGGAAGTGACGTCATAAGCCAGAAGTGATGTTGTGGCAGGAAGTGACATGAAAAAAGCCCTTTTTGAGGCCTCAGATGATTTTAAACTGACCCAACAGTTGCAACAGTATTCCACAGCACCCCCAGAACAAGTTAAGGAGGCCTAGCATCATGTTAAAACTCCAGAGCAACTCATTTTTCAGTGGCAAGGAAAGGAAAGGCTCCGCTCGCTGCCTGCCTGCCTGCCTGGCTCTGAGAACACGCAGGCAACTCAAACATGCAGGAAATTCAAACGTTGCAGAGGGCAGAGTCGACGAGTGGGCGGGCGAATGGGCGGGGCCAGCTGTAATCCTAGAAACCGGTACTCACATACCCCTGCGTACCCCCTGCATGACATCACTGGTTTTAATTTGTTTAGGGCGCAATCCTAAGCTGCTCTGGAACGGCGAGGTCGGAGGACCTGCAGAGCTTTGGAGCGCTCAGGAGCCTCCCTGGAGCAGGGCATGTTTGCGCCCTTGCTCCAGGGAGGCTCTAGCCTCCCCTACGCGTTCCTTGACTCTGTATAGCATGCACAGAGTCAAGGATGCTGTGTGGCCTGAATTGGGCCCGTGTGGCCTGGGGGGAGGAGGATTGGATGTGGCCTAACAGCCACATCCCAGCTCCACCCTGTTCCCCTGGCCAGCATACCTGCTAGCATGCCACTCCTGCCCAATTCCTCCCTCCCACCAGCCTCCCCCTGCCCAGAACCATTCTTGTGCCAGTTGGACTCAGCTGGTAAATGAGTTGCGCAGTGCAGCCTTGGGCCGGCAGCCTTGGGCCAACCCTGCTGCTATCGTTGGCCCAACAGCATCAGCGCCAATGCGGGACCTAGGGTGCCCTCGGGATTGTGCCTTAATTGATTTTAGTGCACCTTGTCTGATGGGACTGGGCATATTTTTATGGTTGAAAAAGCCTAACCCACTCGTAGCTACAGTGACGGAGCAAAACAGATCCTGAAATGGAACAAATAGGTACAAAATCGACAGAAAGTGAAGAGGAAAGTCAAATGGCGAAAAGGCTAACATGGAAACGAGCTGGACTCCAGCTTTCTGCAAAGTTATTTCACGATAATACCTTTGGATTGGATTTGACTTTTGGAAAGCTTCTGGAGTGCTTAGAACTGGGAAGGAGAAGATAGAAATGAAGCAGCCTCTCTCACCCACCCCCACTCATGGAGTGAGTCTCCCCACTATCCCCACTCACAGAGACCCGTCGAAGAGGAAGAGAGTAAAATGCATGTTTGAGCAAGTCGAGAAACGAGAATTAATTCCATTCCTGCTGGGTGCCAAAAGCAGATCCAAAGCTGAAGTTCACGAAGCATTTTGAGTACAAATTTCAAAAAGTGTACTGGAAAAAAAGGAGCTTAAGGCAGACCAAAACTTCCATTTGAAACCCTACTCAGTTTCTTTTAGTACAACATTAAAGGAGATGGAGGCAAAAGAGGCGTCATTTAGCCAAGTTAAAGGAGGGAGAACAGGGAGCGAAGGCATGGAATTCAAAAATGAAAAATACAACTCGGGCTTTGGAGAGCAGTTCTACAGTACTAATCAAAGTGCCACCAGCTTAGACTCTTAGCCGTAAAGTAGACACAGTTTCCCCAGTTTGTAGTGGGGGGATTTTAGAAACTGGATATGAAACAGAGGAGGCAAACGGCGACATTTCGTTTTCATTAACTCCACTTGTTACATGCACAGTGTGACTTCCTTTTTCACGGTCAGTACATGCAGTGTGGCCCTCTCCCCTCCCTTAATCAACTGTACGCAAGCTCAGCATTAGCTTATGAATTGCTTTGGCCGGTCTCCGTCTTAAGCCCCCAGTGATTCCTCTTCCAGAAGTCAGGTTAGGCTTTTCTTGTATGTCGTCATGCTATGGGGTTGATAGGCAGCAGGGCTAAAGCTATAGGGAGCGCACGGTAAGACCTGTGCCCCTTAGGACTACTCTGGACACCTCCTCCCTCAAAATTCAGCATTCATCTTCAAGAGTATATCTGTAGCCCTTGGGCAGCCTATCCTAACCTGTGCCAGAACAGGCAGGCTTGTGTTGAATCCAGTGGCGGCAGCTGGAGGCCGTCTCAGGGTAAGGGGATATTTTTCCCCATACACCAGCGTAAACCTCAACAGCCCAAATAGGGTTCCTTGGAGTTGCACCATCAAAATCGCTGGAGCAACTCCAAGCTATCCATGTAGGGCTGACCGAGCTGGGGGTGGGGGTTAGTATCTGGCATAAGAGCTGGATCCTGCCCCCACCCCCTCCCTGGCCTCGCTCAGCCATGGGTCTGCCCTCCCTATGCCCTTCCCAACCTCCTTCGCTGGCCTTACCTGGAGTTGGATCCTCGCGCAGGCAGGCCTGCACACGACCTCATGCTGGCCTAGCCTGCTCTGGAGTGGCACAGACACGCCTTATGCCACGTTTGCGCCACTCTGAGGATGGCACAGGGAACATGGGCCAAGATAAATCCACTTTAGGATTGCACCCTTAGTTGTGGAACTATAAGGGGAAGCATCCAACCTAGTTACTTACTGAGGTGTAACTACAACCCTAAGTGTAGACACCGTAGGCTACCTGTACGTTCTAATCATCCTTTAATGATTTTCTGTCCCCTTAAACCCCCCCCCCCTTACTATAACATCTCTGACTGGATTTGGTGGCTGAGGAGAAGTGGGAAGAGGAAAGCCCAGGAGACAGTGCTAATGCACCACTGAAGGTTGATTTCTAGGACACGGGTCTCCTCAGCTCTGCGCTCGCTAAATAGCAGGTGCAGAACCACTGAATTTGACATTTGTTCCTTTGCCAAAGGAGACTCCAGTGGCTGCCCTGGCTCCACAGGATACAGTGACAGCCATTTCATCACCTCTGTGCCTCCGACCCCCCCCCCAGGGGGGCTTGTCCATATAAGGGGATTTCCAAGCATTTATTATGTTTTTCAGGTTTTTACACTGCCTTTCCTCCAATGAAAGTGGTGGTGGTGGTAAAGAACATTTATATACTGGTTCCTTCCCTCCTTTTGTTCTCACAGCAACCCTGTGAGTTAGGTCAGGCTCAGAGACAGTCACCCGAGGTCACCCAGGAAAGCTTCATGGCCTAGTGGAGATTTGAACCCGGATCTTCCGTGTTTAAGTCTAACACCAAAACGCGGCAGACCAGTAGTGCTATCAAGCCGGTACGCTGGGCGGGACTTACGTTTGATCGGCAGTCCGCCCGTTGTGTCACGCCGCGTTCTGCCGCTTTCCCGCCCGCCGGGGCGTGCTACAGTGATAGTGTGACCCACTTTCCCGCTCTGAGTGCAATCCTAACCTGGAGTTAGGCCGGCACAAGTCAGGCCGGCACAAGGGATACCGTAAAGTATGTTTGGACCACTCCAAACCTACGTGCACCATCCTCCCTGACTCCGAGAGTGGTCCAAACGTGCTTTACAGTGGCCTTTGTGCTGGCCAAACCTTGCTGGCCTACTGTACCAGCCTAACTCCAGGTTAGGATTATGCTCTCACTCTCTATACTGAGCTGAGCAGTGTAGCTGGAGAATAGGGAAAGTGCTTGGACTGCTACAACATCAGTCACTGAAAAGACACAATTCCAAAGTAACTCCTTGTCCCAGAATCTTGGACAATCAGGAGAGTTCTGGGTATTCAGTGTGCTTTTCAACCTTTATCCTGGTTGTCTATATAATGACTTTGAGACACCTATTGCTATGGGAAATTATAGGCAATCCTCAACTAAGTTCTCCCCAGTTCACAGCCAATACTCTTTCTACTGGATTAGCCCGGCTCTTGTCAAATAAAATTCTCACACTGAGATAAATTGTTACTATAAACCCCCAGAATGCTTATTCCTGCTGCCTGAAAACTGAAGTGTTAATTCACAGCTTTTTAGAAGCCAGAGTACTGAAGAGGAAGAGGCTTCCAATTAATCATTGCATATTTGTATCCAGAACACTGAAACATTTATGAAAGGAGCCAAGAACCTCAGAAGGAGAGAAAGGGCAGGGTATAAATCTAAATAAATAAAACTTGCAAGAGGCACATTTGCTTGGATTAAATTAAATTAACATAGAATTATTAATAAGAAATTATTAGTAAGTATGAATTAATAATAGAAATTATAATAATAGAAATAATAGAAATTAATAATAGAAATTATTAATAAGTATGTGATAGTAAAGGAATCATATGTTCTTTAGTGACTGCCATCTCCCCCAACTTATCTGGAGCTCCTGTCTCACTCCAAAAGCCTTCTGATGCCTTCAGAAGGCTTTTATACAATACTTACGGTTTTCCAACGAAAACTAGAAGTACTGTTTAATGGTCCTCTGGAATCTGCAGAGGGCTTTGGAGGGCTCTGGGAGCCGGTGTCAGCAGAGGTAGTGGGTAGGATCAGTGATGGTATCTGGTAATGAAGATCCGGAATGCTGGGCGGGACTTACGTGTGATTGACAGCCCGTCCGTTCCGTTCCACTGCCCGCCCGCCCGCTGTGCGGGCTGCCCCCAGTTGGCGCACCCCACCACTGCTCGCCCAGGCACCCGATGCCCCCCCCACCTGTCCCCCCAGCGAGCAGGCGCCCCCTCCGGGGGCAGGGCAGCCCATGCAGCAGGCGGGCAGGCAGCGGAACGGAATGGACGGGCTGCCAATCACACATAAGTCCCGCCCAGCGTTCCGGATCTTCATTACCAGATACCATCGCTGGGTAGGATCCTGTTTGTGCTAGTGTCATGAATATCCACCCCCTCCTTCTCCCAGTCCACTGCCCAACCAGCACCACTCATTATCCTCCCCCGAACTGCCCCCAACTTTCCAGCAATGGCAGGGGACGGCACAGGTTCTACAGGCCAGCAGCACCTGAGCACAGGCTCCAGCCTTTTTCACTAATGTGCCCAGTCCACAGAACAGTGAAGCAACTTTTGCACCATTGGCCCAGGATTCACCATGGCAGAACACAAGATCCACCATTGAACGGCCTGGATAAGGGTTCCTCATAATTACCGCAGATTACCATAATTAAAAACAAATGGATGATGATAATGATGATGATAGACAGCAGTAATAAAACACACAAAAAACATTTTAAACATTAAAATAATAATTTAAAAAAGACCAGCAAAGGAGTTCAGCTGTAATAGCAGGGCATCCCTGCCAGTTTACATAGAAACATTGACAATTGTTCATTCATTCATGAGCAAGCCTAGTGAGGGTGAATGAAAATGGGATGGGTGCTCAGTGGCCCCGTCAAATGTTGATGGAACTAACCTGTTCACTTTGCTTTGTGTCTTAGAAATGCGTAAGAGTGCATGCAAGAGGATGCTCACGGCAAGGGCCTTCTCTCTGCCAGCTCATGCCAGCCAACAGAGCCCTGAACAGTCAGAATCAATTACAAAACAGGAAGCAGAGGATCATGTGTTGCATCTTTCTGGGAAGAAGAAATGGAAAGTGGAAAGTTGTGGAAAGTGTCGTCTTGGACAGAACAAATGTTATTCAGGTTCATTATAACCGAGAGGTGTCTATGAGGAAGTGCATCCGGAGGTGCTTCCAATAAGCAAGATCTATGGAATACCACTTACTCTGATGGGAGGCTGCTTACGCGTGAGGATCTAGGCTTGGCATTCCATCATGACATCTAGATTAGATTATTGCAATACGCTCTACGTGGGGCTGCCTCTGAGGACGGTCCGGAAATTACAAGTAGTACAGAACGCGGCTGCTCGTGTGGTTGCTGGGGCACATCGGTTTGACTCTGTCGAGCTGTTGCTTCGGCAACTACACTGGCTGCCGGTTCTTTTCTGGGCCCGATTCAAAGTGCTGGTTTTGACCTTTAAAGCCCTTTATGGCTCAGGCCCGGGGTATCTGACGGACCACCTCCTCCCATATAATCCTACCCGTGCTCTGAGGTCATCTGGAGGGGGGCCCTTTTGACTGTGCCACCACCAGGAGAGGTGAGAGGGGTGGTGGCCAGTAAGAGAGCCTTCTCGGCCGTGGAACCCCAACTCTGGAATACCCTCCCCTTAGAGTTAAGAACTGCTCCCTCTATAGCGGTATTTTGGCAGGGGCTGAAGACCTTTTTGTTTCAGCAGGCTTTTAATTGTTGACAGGCTGGCTGGTTTTTGCATCCTCTTTTTATACTTTTGTATACTTTATGATCCACAGGGTTGGCTGTTCCAAATTTTAATTGTTTTAATACTGTTTTAACTATTGTTTCTTAACTATGGTTTTAACTATTGTTTTTTAACTATTATGTAATGGTTTTATTACATTTTAATTTGTTGTAATGCCGCCTTGGGTGCCTTCGGGCAGAAAGGCAGGGTATAAATTTAATAAATAAATAAATAAATAAATAAATGCTCCTTGCTCTCCCCGTTCAGAGTGCAATCCTAATCTGGAATTAGGCTGGCACGGTTAGGCCAGCAAAGTTTGGCCAGCACAAGGGACACCGTAAAACATGTTTGGGCCACTCTCGGAGTCAGAGAGGCCAGCACATAGATGTGCGCCACCCCCACCCACCCTGACTCAGAGAGTGGTCCAAATGCACTTTACAGTGGCTCTTGTGCTGGCCAAACTTTGCTGGCTTAACTGTGCCGGCCTAACTCCAGGTTAGGATTGCACCCTCAGTGCTTGCCTGCACAGGCAAGTGTTGACTGTGCTGAGACAACTAATGAGCAAGGAGGGGACGGGGACTGGTCCATGGAGTGTGTTGGCATGGGGTCTGTGGGTAGACTGGGCAAACCTTCTGTCCCTTCTACCCAGGTACAGGCTGTACACCTGAACAGTGCGACTCTCTTACTTGCCTGGGGCAATAGGAAATAAGATGAGAATATCAGCAACCACATTGTATGTCATTTAGTATTGCTGTATGTTTTCACCTCCTCTTTTTCAGCAATACCACTTAAATTAATCTTTGCTGCTACAGTAGATGTTGGCACCAATAAGAATAATATTAAAAGGTTCAAATACTCCCTGTACAGCATTACCAATACAGTGTTATACACCATATTTGTTTTTGTTTCTCTTCCTTTTATTTTCACAGGCTCAAAATAGGCTGCTCACCATTAATTATTATTATTTTTCGAGAACAACAGATCACCAGAAAACGATCCAAGAAATGTCAACGTCTTTGTTTTCTCACCTGGGGCTAATTCATTTTCCAAAATGACTTGCAATTATTTACAGCTTTGGCACTCTAAAGGTTATTCCAGATAAAAAGTAATCCCTAAATAGCCAGAGAAGTGTTATTTTGTCAGTGACATCTTCCCCAAAGCTGCACCTTGACACAGATTGCTCAATTTATAGCACAAATTGTATTCTTATGATTACCTTAAATACCTGGCATCTGGTGAATTTAATGGGTCTATAAATATAAGGGCAGAGACCTTCCAATATTCATAGAGATGGTGTTTTGTCTAAGGTGAACAGTGGCCCCAAGGCCAATGCAGCTGGCAACCTGCGAGCCATGGCAGGAAGGGCAGATGAGGGAGGAACTGCTTCCTCTCTACTCTCTCTCATCTGCTGTAGCAAGCCAAATTCAGCCCCTGATTGCCAGTTAAGTTGGGATGGGAGTGGGAACCATTAACAGGTAAGGGCAGGATAAGAAGAAACTCTGCCTCCCTGCCACAACTACCGTTGCTGAGCTGAGCTGATCCAGGTGGAATCTTTACCTGAGGACCTGCACCACCCTGCTGCCGATCTTGTGTGGTGGACCTGTGGGAGATACAGGAAGCTGGATTAGATAGGCCTTTGGCCTGATCCAGCAGGGCTTTTCTTATGCACAGCTCTTGCATGCATAGGGTAGTACCCTAAGTTTAGCTGGACAAGACAGGGGCTTCTTGTGTGTGTGTGTGTGTGTGTGTGTGTGTGTGTGAGAGAGAGAGAGAGAGAGAGAGAGAGAGAGAGAGAGAGTGAGAGAGAGAGACCCCAACCCCTCTTTGGAGTAGGGTATTGCACAGCGGTGTTATGCTGCCGGAACGCTGGGCGGGACATCAGGGTGATCGACAGCCCGCCCCTCGCGTTCTGCAGTGTTACGCCGTTTGCGTAACCAATTACGCCGCTTGCATACATTATGCAAGCGGCATAACACTGAGGAACGTGACGGGCGGGCTGTCGATCACCCGGATGTCCCGCCCAGTGTTCCGGCAGCATAACACTGCTGGTATTACACCTGCTGCCTTGTAGGAGTACCTTCTGATGTTCTCCTACTTGTATGCAGGTGGGCCTGTGATATCCATGGATTCAGGCCCCACGATTTCAGAATCTGAGGGTGACAGGAAGTTGGAAACTTTCCCAGGAACTATTTCCTATTTGGAAGACTCCCCAGTTGCCGGGACTCCATAGCTAGACAGTGAGCCTGGCTATATGATCAGAGGAAGCGAGACAGGACTGTGGAAGATTCGGCTTTCCAGCGTTGAGGTAAATAAGTCACAGACACACAGCTTTACTTTGTAGAGAGTTTGTATTAAGGTTTCTCAGGAGCCAGGCAGTACGGTTAGTCAAGATACAGTCCAAGGTCAAATTCCAGAATACACAGTCGGATAGCAGTTTGCAGCAACAGTTCTTACAGATGTTATTTCACTCCGGCAGCATGTCCTCCTCCTCCGACTTCAACCCACACTGATGGAAGGTAAGGCTAGTCCTTATATATGGCCCACCGCCAATCAGAGCCCTGATTGCGATTGCCCTGCGATGTGTGCAGGTCTGCACGTTTGCACTTTCCACAGCTGCTCGCTAATTGCTTCTCTGAGGCCGGCACACACAGGTGCCACTGATTACAGACCTCATATTGGGACAACTGTTTCCAGCTGAAAAATACCAGGACCTGGACTCAAGCCTGAGCCAGCTCAACAGTGGGTCCCAAACCAGCAGACCTGGATTCTCTGAAGGTGACCAGAGCTGTGCTCTAAAACCTGAAGTGTCATTTTTATGCCCTTATACGGCATTCTGAGGCCTGGGGAAGTCCCTGGAGGGTTTTCTCTGAAAAATGGAAGCAACTTTTTTGTTGTTGCCTGAAATGGGCATTCTGAGGCCTTCAAAAGCCACAGGTGGTCATGGGTGAAACCAGCGGTGTTATTCTGCCGGAACGCTGGGCGGGACATCCGGGTGATCGACAGCCCGCCCCTCGCGTTCTGCAGCGTTACACCATTTGTGTAACGTACGCAAGCGGCGTAATTGGTTAAGCAAACGGCGTAACGCTGTGGAACGCTGCGGAACGCGACGGGCGGGCTGTCAATCACCCGGATGTCCCGCCCAGCGTTCCGGCAGAATAACACCGCTGGGTGAAACCCTCATAAAACCCTCCATACCCAACTGGAGCTCAGCTCCGGTTGGATTTGGAAAGTGAGGGTGGTCCAAATCCGCAGGTTTGAACACCTGTGGATTACAGTATCTGCTGAGGTTCTTGGAACAGAACCCGCAAGGATAACGATGGCCACCTGCATTTGTATGTAAAATAACCTGATTATGTCCTCGTCCAAAGGGGAAAAAAGCCCCAAAGCTGTGGCAGTGCTACTCTTGTCACTTTGTGGAATGGGGAACATGCAGACATATTCCTTCAGTCTACTTTTCACAGTTATTTTGAAAATGGAAAAATAATTTTGAAAAAAAGAGGAAGGAGCACATAAAGGAGAAGTGAGAGGGAGGGAGACACCAGCTTATTCCAGCAAAGTGAATTCATACAGAGCTTCCGACAATCCGACACAGGTAAGAGTAGAGAAAACCAGACCATTAACTCCACACACCTGCATGTGGTTGCCTGTGCGTGTTTTTCAAGAACAAATGCTTTTGTGTTTGGGCTTGCTTTGTCATGGAACAATGAGCAGAACATTTTGCTTCATGGATACAAAGCAAATAGTGAATGAGGTCGCCCGATAATCCAACAGGGACCCTGTGTTCCAATGAGATATTTGCTGTATACACAGACACCCAATCAATTTTTGCCAGCCGTGACACAGAGATACGAAAATAATGGGGTTCTGTTCAACATACGCCCGAGCCCCATTGGGCTTTACAATGTCAATCCAATATCCTATGTGTACTTCCGTATTTGCTGGTAGTAAATATGAAAGCATAATCCAGTGATGAATTCAATGCAGCCACGAGTGAAATTTATTACACCTGACAGACGGTCTTCCCCTATTATTGAAGAAGCCCACCGTACTATGCAGGGTTCCATCTATATTTCAATCACCAGTCTGTCAACCATCATAATCCAGCTATAAACAGAGTCGGGGGCAGGGCTGTAACAGGCTCATATTGTGCAGGGGCAGGGCGACAGCACTGCACCCCTAGTGCTGCCGCTCTGCCCCCTGCGCCACCCAGCCACACTCCACACACAGTCTGGAATCGCTACATTTAGGTACATAAAAACATAAGAACATAAGAAGAGCCCCACTGGATCAGGCCAATGGCCCATCTAGTCCAGCTCCCTGCATCTCGCAGTGGCCCACCAGATGCGTCAGGGAACGCACAAGACAACTAGATACGTGCATCTCGTTGCCACTCCCCTGCATCTGGCACTCTGAGGTAGCCTAACTCTAAAGCAAGGAGGTTGCACTAACCATCATGGCCTGTAGTCTGCGATGGACGTTTCCTCCAGAAATCTGTCCAGTCCCCCTTTTAAAAGCATCTAGGTCAGATACCATCACCACCTCCTGTGGAAAGGAGTTCCACAGATTAATTACCCGCTGGGTAAAAAAGCATTTCCTTTTATCTGTTCTCACTCTCTCAACACTCAATTTTAGTGGATGTCCCCAGGTTCTGGTATTGTGAGAGAGGGAAAAGAAGCTCCCTCTATCCACTTTATGTGTACCAGAGTGTACCAGAAGTAAGGGAAGGTGGGCTGGGTGAAAAAGCGCTCTGCTTTTTTCCCGCTTGCTGTGCCCTGCCAGAAATGGCTTCTGCTGCGCCTGCCTCCCCTCGTGGCACCCTTTTGGTGCCTCCCCTTGCGGCACCCCATTGGGATGGGTATATCTCCAGACCAGTTCACAGGATAGGATGAGGCATCCTATAATCATGGTGTTCATAATACGTACAATGACCTGGGTGGTAGTCCGACCAAGAGGTCTTGGACTTCTTTGCAACAGACTTGGGCATGCATAGTACTCTTGATAACAAGGAACTGGTCTGAGATGGGTCCAACAGGGGATCTCTTGATCTGATTTATCACGTGTGTATGCATTAAATATAGGGAAAGTAAAGATGAATTCGCTCTGGGATTCATTAAGCATAGGTGAGAGAGGAGATGAATTCAGGCTGGGATTCATTAAACACAGGGGCAAGACCATGAAAGTAGAGGAATTCACTCTGAATTACTATCTCCTTTTGTTGTTGTTTTCAAGATCTGTGTGAGTACTATTATTAGTGCCTAATCCAGCGATGGGATCTACAAATGAACAAGGGGAACGCTGGGCGGGACATCCGCGGGGCTTCCGTGTGATTGGCTGCCCGTCTGTAGCATTCTGCAGCTGTTCTGGCCTCGGGGGGGGCTGCCTCCGGTTAGCACGCCCCCCCGCTGCTCACCCAGGCACCCGGCGCAACCGTCACCTGTCCCCCGCGGCGAGCAGGAGCCCCCCCCCCTAGGCCAGGGCAGCCACGGAACGCTATGGACGGGCTGCCACTCAAGCCGAAGTCCTGCATAAGTCCCGCCCAGCGTTCCCTTTGTTCATTTGTAGATCCCATCGCTGGCCTAATCCCATGGCAGAGTTTCCACTGCTGAAAGTCAGTTACAGGTTCAAACTCCTGCAATTAACATAACACTCCGTGTTAATGGAAGTGGTGCAGAATCACCAAACAATTCATGCAGGTCTTGGCATATGAACCCCCAACCTTTCCTCTATTGCCCCTTAGTATAAATGCTGCTGTAATAGGCCTTGTTTGTTTTATCCATTCAGGCTGCAATCCTAACCACATTTTCCTGGAAGTAAGCCCCATTGGCAATAATGGGATTTACCCCTGAATAGGATTGGGCTCTTAGTCATGTCCGACTCTTGGCGACCATCGGCAAACGTTCTTCCTGCTACCCTATCAAGCACGGCTTCTTTCATTTGTTGGTCCTTCATTTTTGTTATCTGTTTTGATGGTATCAAACCAGTGCATTCTTTGCCTGCCCCTTCTTCTTGTTCCACTAACAATTCCTAACATCATTGATTTATCTGATGAACTTGCATGCATGACATGGCCAAAGTAAATGAGACGGTGTTTTGCAATTTTGGCTTTTAATGATGTATCTGGTTTTATATGGTCGAGCACGGCTGTTGGTTACTTTGGCTGTCCATGGTATACGTAACAATTTTTGCCAGCACCACTGTTCAAAAGCATCAATTTTTCTTTGGTTACAGGCACTGGCATAGCTAATGATAGCCCAGAGCAGAGGGCAAAACGATGCCTCAGAAGTGACATCACAACAGGAAGTGACATCATAGTTGTAGTTTCATTTTCTTGGTTTTTTTGGCCATAACGTTTGATAGAATACAGATATTCCAATGTGGTTCATCTCATTGCATTCAGTATTAAATTACCTTTCAAATGATATATAACATGATGGTATTATTCATACTTACCAAGGTTTTCACAATTTTGGCCACTAGTGTCACGCTCAGCTTGTCGCCCCCCTAAAGCTGTTGCCCGGTGCAATTGTACCCCCTTGCACGTCTTTAGCTATGCCCCTGGTTACAGGAGTGCAAAAAATCAGAATATCTGACTTTGCATTTATATGTTGCTTTTCTGCCCTGGTTAGGGCCGCCAAATCAGCTTACAATAAAATAAGAAAGAGCAGCAGCAGAAACACAGCATCAAAATTGGCCATGGCCTGCTGACCAGCTCAATGTAGGCATCACCATGAACTCATCATCAAGCTGAGTTCCAGTTGGCTGCTGAACTGGAGTCCCTGAACTTGAGCCTAATCAGCAGGCAGGCTCTCAAGGGGAGGAGATAATCCTTGAAATTCCCAAGGCTCAAGTAAATGCAAAAAACCAACACTTTGAATAGGCCCAGGAACTAATCAGGAGCCACCAGAGCCTCTAGTTTGGTGCAACTGTACAGCTGTGCAAAACAGGCAGAGACCATGTAATTTACTGAGGTACGGAAATTAATATAAAAGTATGTCGCTTAAGGCTGAATGTTGTGGGTTGCCTTGGGAGATTTGTAATTCAAAGAGCAATGCATAAACACTTCCAATAAATGGACCCAGTTGCTTGGAGGCTTAGCAAGAGACTTATTATTATTATTATTATTATTATTATTATTATTATTATTATTATTATTATTATTATTATTATT
>JAJKFI010015411.1:0-18378 GCA_029204185.1 Lerista edwardsae
TGGAAGTCCCGCCCAGCCTTCCTGCTGCCCGCCCAGCGTTCCCCCAAATCGTTAGCTGATCCCATCACTGGTCCTGGGACAGCACATTCTTTGGCTCCACCACTGGAATGAACATGCCACTGCCTTCCAGAGTCCTGCAGGTGCTGTTGCATTCCAAATTCCAACAACAAGCATGTCAGGAGGCTATCTGGATTCCCAAGTTGTCGGTAGATTTAGGAGTGTCGTGAACCAATATTCCTTCTTGAGGACCAACAGAAGTGTAACAACAACAAAAATGTTGCAGGCTGAAAGGATTAGCCCTTAATCAAAACACGGTGATGTTAAGAATCACCCCCTGGAGAGACATATATGAACAAAGAATGATTGACATGCGGTATGGTCCAACTGAAGACATGATTTCTGATGTGCTTACAGTCAGACTTTGGAACTCACAAATGAAGTTGGACATTGTGGAGTCGCTGTGTGAGAGCAGCTGAATAAGCGTATACAGTCACGAAGGATGCGAGTGGATGCTCAGACAGTAGAGATGTAACCTGTTTTGTTAGTTGGTTATTGCTGGTTGGTACTTTCTCTTTCTATAACTGATTCAACATCTCATTAGCTTCCTGGTTTCTTGTTCATCTGTTTTGCGTGTATAAATCTGGTTGCAGCCTCTTGTTGCAGTAAAGGTTTACACAAAGTACACGTCTGCTGTGTGTGGGATGGATTGATTCCTTCAAATCAGCTAACAGAAGGGACAACTAAATACACCCACAGCTTTCATTTATTGATCCTATTGGAATATTTGCACTGAAAGATCTTCTGTATATTTGATCACTGTATTGCAACTTTAAATGGATTCACCATCATTTACTGTCCCAAGAAAACCTTGGGAAATAGTTCTGTAAGGAGAACATTGGTTCTTTATCAGAGATGGGCTAAGAGAGGGAACAAGATAAAGATCAATGGAGACGAATGTCACGCCTTGAAAATCAGAGAGACAAGTACGGGATAGGAAGGATATATCAGCATGTGTGAAAAAGATCTACTTGTCTAGGGGAACAAACCTATGCATATCTGCCCAGAAGTAAGTCCAATGGAGCTTACTTCCAGGAAAGTATGGATAGGATTGTAGCCTTACAACCCAATCCTAACCAACTTCTGGAGCTGACACAGCCGCAATGCAGCCCCGAGGTAAGGGGAAAAAAGGTTCACTTGTCTTGAGATACCTCCATGACTGCCCCTCCCCAGGATGCAGTATGTACTCTATTGGCACCGCTGCATCAGAGCTGGAACTTTGGTTAGGATTGGGCTGTTAATGGCCACAGGTTGAACATGACCCAGCATTGCAATGCCGCTCCAAACTAACCAATTAACTTCCGGGCTGCGTTGGTGGAGGTACAGAGTGCGGATCGTGGGAAGTAATAATTCCAGCCTATACTGCATTCCAGTCTATACTGCATTCATCAAACCTCACTTGGAATACTGCATCCAGTTTTGGGCACCACATTTGAAGGAGGCCATCAATAAGCTGGGACAGGTTCAGAGGAGGAAAACTAGGATGGTGAGGGACCTGGAAACCAAACCCAATGAGGAATGATGAGCAGAGCTTAGTATATTTAGCTTGGAGAGGAGGCCACAAACCTATCCATACTTTCCTGGGATAATAATGGGACATGGTGGCACAGCGGGTTAAACCGCTGCTGCTGGGCTTTCCGACCGGAAGGTTGGGAGTTCAAGACTGTGTGACGGTGAGCTCCCATTGCTTGTCCCAGCTCCTGCCAACCTAGCAGTTCGGAAGCACCTAAAACGCAAGTAGATAAATAGGGACCACTTCGGTGGGAAGGTAACGGCGTTCTGTGTGCTATGGCGTATAGTCATGCCGGCCACATGACCATGGAAGCTTGTCCTCGGACAAAACGCCGGCTCTATAGGCTTTGAAACGGAGATGAGCACTGCCCCCTACAGTCGGGTCACAACTAGACCATTCGATCGTGGGGAAACCTTTACCTTTAAACCTCAATTATATAAAAAGCCCCAGTGACTATAAAAAGCCCCAGTGACTATAATACCTGCTAACTGGGCAAGAGGCACTTTTTAATGTGGTGCGCTCCTCTTATATTTAGCAGGGGGAGACTAATTGTCCCTCTTCACCCTTGCACAGTGTCTTTTCTAGTGGCTGTTGCTGGTGATGTTCTGCATTTTTAAGATTGTGAGCCCTTTGGGGACAGGGAGCCATTGAACTTTATTATTTGCCTGTAAACTGCTTTGTGAACTTTGTATTGAAAAGCAGTATATAAATACTGTTGGTTGGTTGATTGATTGATTATGGGATTTACTTCTGAGTAGACGTGCCTAGGATTTGACCCTAAGGGAAGATATGATTGCCTTCTTCAAGAATCTGAAGGGAGCATGGAAGACAGAGCAGACTTACTCTCTGTGATTCCTGAGAGACCATCTAGAATGAATGGGCTTAAACTACAGGTAAGCTGATAGAATTTCCCAACTGTAAGAACTGCCTAGCACTGGAATAGTTCACCTTGGGTGGTTTTAGGCTCTTCCTCACTGGATATTTTCAAGCAGAAGTTGGATGGCTACCTGTCAGGGATGCTGTAGTTGCTTGTACTGAGAAGGGGCTTAGACTAGGTTGCCTCCAATGTCCCTTCTAGAACTCTAGTATTCTATAATTCTAAGTTTCTTACTACTCTCAAAACACGACAATTCCCAGCATTCTTTAGGGGAAGCCATGATAGTTAAGCTTGCATGCACCCACTTTAAATGTGTAGTGTAATACAGTATATCATGAGTTCCATAAATAAATACTATTCCATCAGGTGTATCTCTGCAGGTAAGAAAAGTCACACTTGGTGAGGTTTTTTTTCTTGTATTCAACTCTTAAAGAGACAGCAGCCCTCTCTAACTCTGGACTTAGCCATTCTTTTTAACTACAAAAGTGTTTGGGACACTGCAGCTTAGGCAAGTGGAACTTCTTTGAAGTTAAGAAGAACACCCATGTAAATGTTCACTGAATCCCTTCAGACTGGTTTAAGAGAGCATAGAGGAATATTTTTTACTTAAAAGACTAGGCACACAGCCCTTTTGAAATCACTCTGAGAGTCAGGTCTGGCTTGCGGGTTTCAATTTGGTATACTTTATCATATAATCACTCCCATTTCCTTATCCAGGCTATTCTAATGTGCAGTAAATGTGCAGTTTCAGACTTATGCTGGTGAGCAACATGGAATCAAAGGTTCCAACTTCAGAAAAGTCGACTTCTTCCTTCAGCAAATCTCAGTGCCTAGGAAAGGTCTGCTTTCTCCCATTCAAGTCTACAAGATAAGGCAAGCAGCTCCATGGGTGGTAGGTGAAAAGGAAAATTAGCTGGTGACTTACTCATATGTGCTAATGATAGGAAAACAGTACTTTGCCGTCTGGCTCACAAGAGGATTACTCTTCACTGATACTGGTGATTAGTGAGAGATGAAGCACTCAGATGCTCTGTTTTTGAGATAGGTGCCTTTGAAACGAAGAATAATGCTGTTCAATGCTGATCTGCATATCGCATGGGAAATGAGACATATGTTACTCCAGTGTTGCAGAATACTGAAGCCCAATTCATATATTACCACATGGCATGGGGTATGCTTCCCTGCTCTACTGCATGGTCAACTGTCAATTTAATGTAAATGTGTATTTAATACCAGGTTTAAGCCTGAGAATGTCCACTCCGTGTTTTCTATTAATTCTAGCTTTCTAGAATCTGAAATGTCCAATCCAGGTTTTATATATGATTCATAAAAACGTAATGTAAAGGTTTCCCCACGACTGAATGGTCTAGTCGTGACCGACTATAGGGGGCGGTGCTCATCTCTGTTTCTCAGTGTTTATCCGAGGACAAATTTCCGTGGTCATGTGGCCAGCATGACTATACACCATAGCGTACGGAACGCTGTTACCTTCCCACCGAAGTGGGGAGTATTTATCTACTTGCATTTTTATGTGCTTTCGAACTGCTAGGTTGGCAGGAGCTGGGACAAGCAACGGGAGCTCACTCTGTTGTGTGGTCTTGAACTGCCAACCTTCCGGTCAACAGCTCAGCGGTTTAACCCGCAGCGCCACCACATCCTTGTCATATGATTCATATAGAAACATATATATGTTTGGGCATCCTGCGCCAATTCCTTTTAGGGAATAGACTTCCGCAATAGACAGAAAACAGAATTTTGATGCATGCAAAGCCCTCACTACTTAAGATAAGGCTGAAAATGGGGCATTTTATGCCTTAAGACTCACAATATGAAGTCAACTTCTTAATAGCGGCCAAGATTCCAGCAGAGAGCAAACAGAGCGATGGATGTGACAGGATGCAGGAGGACAGAACATTTTTTCGTGTGTTTGTCTGTGTAGATCTTGAACGTATCTTGGTACATTGTAAACAATGCCCCAGCATCTGTTAGCTTGGCAAGCAATACTATGAAACACTGTCAGCCACAATCCTCAGTCTGTTCCAAGAGCCATTGCTCAGTGCTGTGCAAGCCCAGTACCATCCATGGTCTTCCTGGGGCCCCCAAATGTTGCTACAGCACAGTGTGTTTTGCTGGCAACTGGAGCTGTTGTAGAAATATATGACATATTTTTCCTTGCAAGACCACTGACTCCCAACTGGCATCTTGTACATGCCAGAATAGAGAGGCCCATTGTCAAGACCCCTAGGGCACCAATCTGGCAGGATGCAATTGTTTCTGAGGAATAGATCCATTATTTAGAGAGTTAATGTGCTTACCATGAAAATTCGGACCGAACAGGAGATGAACGTAAACAAGGAACCCTCTAGCCATTCTTGTTATGGCTTATTAGGGAAGGGAGCAAGTGATGTGTCTGGTGCGTCCAGTGGTAGAATCTAAACGATCAAAGAACAGGAACCATGACTGGGACTCACGTTTGATTGGCAGCCCGTCTCATTGGCTCCGCCGCCTTCCCGCCCACTGCTCGGGCTGCCGTCGGTGGACGTGCCCTTCTGCTGCTCATTCAGGCCCCCGGCACACCACCACCCATCCCCCCGGCAAGTAGGCGCGCCCCGAGGTCAAGAGTGCCTCGCAGCGCTGCGTCCATCACGGAGCTGGCGATGAATGGTGACGGGTGGGCAGAGCTAGCCCAGATTAGGTTCAGGAATGGCCGTTCTGGCGCGTTCCTCCTCATTGACATCACTGGGTGCATCTGATTGTTAGCTGCCCAATGCCCAATGCGATGCTCTCAGACAGTGGCATAGCGAAGGCATCTTTTACCCGGGGTCAAAGAAGATGTTGTAGTCCACCTCCCTTCACAACAAAATAAAATAAAATCAATTAATTAAGTAAATAAATAAATGATTAATTCAATTAAAGTAAATCAATTAAGTAAGTAAGTAAGTAAGTAAGTAAATAAATAAATAAATGGTTTTCTGGTTAATTAGCCATAACTTTTGATAGAATTGCAGATATTCTAACAGGGTTTGTTTCATTGCATTCTGCATTAAATTCCCTTTCCATTGATACATGACATGATGGTATTATTTGTACTAATCAAGGTTTTCACAATTTTGGCCACTAGTGTCAAGCTCTGCTTGTTGTCCCCTAAACCTTGTTGCCCAGTGCAATTGCACCCCATGTACCCCCTTTAGCTACACCAGTGCTCTCAGTAACATGGGGCATTTTTTTTTTTTATAAATTTGTGCAGGCCAAACTCTGCTAGCCTAACTGTGCCAGCCTAACTTCAGGTTAGGATTGTGCCCTCATACTCATGTACAAGTCTAAAAATTTATGCCTGAAAATTGATCATGAAAACATGGATTGACTTATGCAAAGGTAAACGTTCAGGTTAGGATTGCACCCTCGTACTCATGTACAAGTCTAAAAATTTATGCCTGAAAATTGACGTGAAAACATGGATTGATTTATGCAAAGGTAAATATGGTTAATAAAGATACTAACCTCAGCTTGGGGGTGGGGGCTAGGCTACGATGCAAAAAGCAGGGGGTAGAAAAAATGGGGTAATTTTACTTACCAGTAATTGTTCTCAGGCACCAACAGACAGCAATCAAAAACACTGTAGCCATTTTCCTTCTTCTCCAAACAGGCAGAGAGGTGAGGGTGCTTATGGGAATTATAGTCATTATGAGGGCTGCTGCTATGGAGGTGCTGTACTGTATTCCTCACAAAGCCTACAACTTCCATAAGCACCTTCACCTCTCTTCCTTCTTGTTTGGAGAATAGCTCAATTTCCGTGCTGCCTCAGAAGAAAGTGAATGGCTCCAGTTTTTTTGTTTGTTTTTTTGTTTTGTTGCCTCAGAACAATTAAATTACTGGTAAGTCACTTTCAAAGACTTTCAACACCCCCAGTTTTACCTTCAACTTATCCACATAGCAAATTCCATTATTTTTGGTTTAAGCTTGCCCTTGTCTTATCCATGATATCAGCTTGTTGTTGTTCAGTCACTAAGTCATGTCCGACTCTTCGCGACCCCATGGACCACAGCACGCCAGGCCTCCCTGTCCTCCACTAGCTTCCGGAGTTTTCCAGAATTTCATGTTCATTGCTTTGGTGACACTCTCTAACCATCTCATCCTCTGCCGCTCCCTCCTCCTTTTGCCTTCAATCTTGCCCAGCATGAGGGTCTTTTTCTAAAGAGTCCTCTCTTCTCATGAGGTGGCCAAAGTATTTGAGCTGATATCAGCTTATATACCAGTATACATGTGTAGATGAATTCAAACACTTGGAACAACACAGCCCCCTGGAAAAAAACACCCAATATCTAAATCAACTTAAATGGCACAGCCACAGGTAAAAAGCAATTCAGATAAATAGTTGCTTAATATAAAACATACCTTCAAAATTAACAGCTGTAAAATGCAACATGCAAAGATAATGCACAGGTAAAATAAACACTCTTACCTGAGACCTAAAGGATGTAGATGCAGTCAATAGGTACGCAGTAGCAGGGAGGAACATTCTTCAGCCAGAGTGCCACCACTGAAAAGGCCCTTTCCCTGACTGGTACCATCATACTTGAGCAAGCACAGCAACCTAGAAAGGGTCTCCCAGCACAACCAAAGCGCTCTTGATTTGGGAGCGGGCAATCCCAAGCTGTATAAGTAGAGGTGTTTGAAAACTGTGTGGTTTATTTTACTCAAAAGTAAGCCCATTGTGTTCCGCTAGGCTTTAGGCTGTACACATATCTAACTCACCAGAAACAAACATTTCTGCGTATCGGGCAATCGTAGGTTTCATTCTGCAGTGAGAACAAGATGCTGTGCTAGTATCTAGCATATCCAGGCCTTTTAACAGTGGGAAAAGCAGTGGGGATTGCCTCGGGGGTTCTTTCAAATCCCAAGAATGAGCAGTGTATCCCTTTTTCTTCCCCCAGATCTCGAAAGAGCATCCTAGAGCTAACCTGGCTGTCTCACTTGGCTCTGAAGACCTGAAAACGCACCACAAGCAGTGATGTCATGCAGGGGGTACGCGGGGGTACACGAGTACCGGTTTCTAGGATTACAGCTGGCCCCGCCCATTCGCCCGCCCACTCGTCGACTCCGCCCTCTGCAACGTTTGAATTTCCTGCATGTTTGAGTTGCCTGCATGTTCTCAGAGCCAGCCAGGCAGGCAGGCAGCGAGCGGAGCCTTTCCTTTCCTTGCCACTGAAAAATGAGTTGCTGTGGGGTTTTAACATGATGCCAGGCCTCCTTAACATGTTCTGGGGGTGCTGTGGAATACTGTTGCAACTGTTGGGTCAGTTTAAAATCATCTGAGGCCTCAAAAAGGGCTTTTTTCATGTCACTTCCTGCCACGACATCACTTCTGGCTTATGACATCACTTCCAGTGGGCGGGTCCCGACACGTGCCAATCAAAAGTGAGTACCTGTTCTTAAATCATTTAGATGACACCACTGACCACAAGACACCATATTGTGTAGCTTTAACGCAAACAACCAAACTGGCTCTTCTGTGCTCTTACTGACACCAGGAGAGAGGCTGGGAAGGATTGCTGGGCAAAAGGGCACGATGCCACATCTGCTCGCCAGGGGGAGATTGCTATTTACAGTTGGCAAAGAGTCAAGTGGAAATTGCACCTCTGTGCTCATGTTATGAGGCCCATAAAAAAATGATTCTGCGCTTGCAAGATTTTCATTTCAAACCTTTCTGCCCTCCCTTGGCATTGTAAAAAGCCAGCACAGAGCAAAGAATGCACAGGAACCCACAGCCTTGGCCTGGGCAATTAGCCAATTTGTTCTTGTACAGTCTGTTTCAGTTATACCCAGAAGTCATTTTGCAAAACAAGACTTTGTGCTGGTTGCGCTTTCAGTGCCAGATGAGCCTAGTGAGAAGGTGGCTTGCAGTTGCGGGATACAATCCTTCCTTTACTGAACTGAGAAACCAACCAACCTGAGAATGTCAGTGATTCAGGATTGCAGCAATTTTCTGCATCCTCCCAGGCAAAGAAAGATTTCTAGGGGAGGAAGTTTGCCTTGATGCGAAGCATACAGTGATATATTTTTCTTCCCTATAATCAGGCTGACCTGATGTAGGACCCAGTTGCAGGACCCAGCTAGAAAGAATCTTTGCAGAGCCTTGGGGTCACAGTCAAGGTCCGTAGAGTCTTAGGGCACTCTTCAGTACAAAAGAGAAATGTGACATCTACAAAGAAACAATGAGGTGCTTAAGGGTTAAGGTGGGCTATGTGTTTATAGAGCTAGGGGTCTGGGTTTTGGTGATATTTTTTCCAAAATTTCTTGATTAAAATAGCAAATTGTATGTGTTTTTAGTCTTCATTCTCAATCCAAGTTCTCATTTTTATTAATTTTAAATGCTTTAAAAGTGTACTAGGTTAGGTACAGATATAGATGATACAGGTGATAGGGTTTCAGCAGATGCAGCCACAGTATTATTTCTAATGGGAAAAGTAGTCAATTTTAATTTCTGGAAAATATCTTAAGCACCAAAATGCGGTGTTTTGTGTTTTTATTCAGATATTCTAACCACCAAAAAGTGGTTGTTAACACCCAAAAAGCAGTTTTCAACAACAAAAAACACCCCTAAGTATAGCTCAACACAATTGCAACTGCTGTACTGCATTTTTATTTTTATACCACAATTTAATCTGAATTTGTATACATTTTTTTTATACAGAACAATCCCGATTCTTAGAAGTCCCATAGCATTAGTTCTTTCTATTTTACAAGAAAAAATGACATTTCTGCTGGCACAGTGTGAAAGATGTTCTATAAGCAGGACTCTTACGAAAATATTGAGAACAGGCAAATAAAAAAACAAAGCAATCTGTCTCTCTGTGTGTTTTTAAATTGTGATCAGACTGTGAAAAAGATAGTGAAAGACAAGGGCATGGACCCAAAGAACTATGCCCTGCGTTCCCTCTACCTAAGAGAAATTAGGATCTATATCATGCGCTCAAAGTGTAGCCCTTTTGCAAAATTGCAAAGTGATTTGGAAACTGCAGTGCATTTTAGAAAAAAAGCAGTTTATGATAAGCACAAGGTGTGGGGAGTGGGAGGCTGTGTCTAAGGGAAGAAGCCAACAATTTCCCTGGGCATGACCAAGGCCCCTGGACTCTTTGGATCTTGGCCAAGCATGAGGATGAATATGGCAACATTACAACATTTATTTTAGAGGCTCTGCAAGAAAATTAAGGGTGCAATCCTAACCTGGAGTTAGGCCGGCACAGTTAGGCCAGCAAAGTTTGGCCGGCACAAGGGACACCGTAAAGTATGTTTGGACCACTCTCAGAGTCAGAGAGACCAGCACACAGACGTGCGCCATCCCCCCTGACTCTGAGAGTGGTCCCAAACGTGCCTTATGGTGGCTCTTGGGCCGGCCAAACTTTGCTGGCCTAAACGTGCTAGCCTAACTCCAGGTTAGGATTGCACCCGGCGTTATATTAGGCCAGCTAAGTTTGACTGGCACAAGGGCCACCATAATGCATGCTTGGACCACTCTTGGAGTCAGAGGGGAAGGAGTACATCTGCGTGCTGGCTTCTCCAAGAGTGGTCCAAACAGACTTTACGTATCCTTTGTGCCAGCCAAACGTTGCTGGCCTAACTGTGCCGGTCCAGGTTAGGATTGTGCTCTAAGAACGTTATTTGTAACCATAACTTGAAGAGTGCACAGTAACCTCTTTCTTCTCATGCACCCCTTAGTTTGCCCTTGCCTGCACTCATGCCTTTGTCCAGACAAAACAGCTGTGGTCACACATTTGACAAGATAGCTGCCGCAGATCCAAATGCCCAGCATTCAGAACAGTTCCATATACACCCCAGGAGCGTATTTGGGCTCTACAATTGCTGGCCCTTGACTGGCTTACTGGCAGGGTCTTTCAGCTAAATTGATTGTTGGCGCATCCTAGTTCGAACACTGTGGCAAAGTTAACCAGTTCTCCCTGAGGCTGCCCTGAAGTGTCCTATTATAGCAGAGCAGAGCACCAGCTCTTCCAGCTAATGAGGTAGGGATGTGGCTTGTAAAAAACAGAGTCTTTTAATAGGAAGTCAACCCAAGGTATACTGGCCTACTTCTACTGAGGACATGCAAACTCTGCCCGGGAAATGTTGGCTAGTGTTGTAGAAACTCTTGTGGTTTCTATCAAAACCCCTCCAATGTTACATCAGAAGACAAAACTTATGTTGAATTTCAGGGTAGAACTACATGTGAAACACATTTCCAAAGTGCCTCTCTCTATGGGCTACCCTTTGTAAGCTAAAGCAACTATGGGTAATGATTGGCTGAGGCTGGAAGTCGGGAGATTAAAGGGGCTATGGGGCATATATATATATATTATTTCTCAGGTGGAAAAGGAATTGGGAGAGACGTTTTGGGCAGGGAAGGAATCTGAAGCCACCCAGTTGTTTTGAATGACAAGAGTCAGTCCTGCAGGGCAATGAAATGCAGAACTGAGGGCACAGGCCTAACCTGGAGTTAGGCTAGCACAGTTAGGCCAGAAAGGTTTGGCCGGTACAAGGGACACCGTAAAGTATGTTTGGACTACTCTCAGAGTCAGAGGCCAGCACACAGATGTGTACCATCCTCCCTGACTCCGAGAGTGGTCCAAACGCACTTTACGGTGGCCCTTGTGCTGGTCAAACGTTGCTGACCTAACTGTGCCAGCCTAATTCCAGGTTTTAGGATTGCACTCTCAAATGCATCCATAACTCCAGAGATTATCCACGTGACTTTATCTAGCAAGGCAATATTAATTGAGTCAAGGCAATGGTGTTAGTTTATAACTGTAGCGCCATTGCTAATGGCCTGCCAAACTTGATGCCAAGAAACCAGATGGGAGATCATCTAGTGTATCACAACCAAGGGCTAGTTTTTGCCCACCTATTTAAATTGCAAATGATGTATACTGAAAATACAATAAGTTGATCACCATTAATTGCTCTCAGGCCAAAGCACGTTCTTTGCAACAAATGTAGAAGTACAGGCAATGATCCTTGCCAAGTAGTAAATTCTGTATTGACTCAAAAGCTTTTGCAAAATCTACTCACTTAGCTGCCTACAAAATGCCCAGGTTTTGACTGGGACATTAATTATGTGATACAGTGTGACTTCCCCTTACGGCAAAGTTCATAGGGAATGTAATACAATATAGGAGTCTCAAGTGTCATATTAAAAATTAATCCGTTCTATATTGGAATCTAAGAAGTTTGTATTCTGAACTTTGGGGTTCTGCAAAGTTAAAACCAACTACTGCTTGGCAAATGCTTTGACATTTTGGGGTTGAAGGATGCTAAGTCATTACAATGTATCGTTTTTGTGCATGTGTCTAAAACAGCTGTTCGTTGACAGTTTTTTCTCCCAATAAAGAAATAATGGCAACCTACTGAAAAAACACACCATCTGATGGATTAGTGGGCCAAGGATAACATATAATCTCCACAGAATTGTTGGCTGCACAGGAGCTCAGTTTCCCATGGAAATGCATCGTAGTCATGTTCAGAGGTGATGGAAATGAGATATTTGCAAGAACGTTAGTAAACGTTCCACAACCTTTTCATATCGGTAGGCAGCTGACTCAAATATCTCCGAGCAGATTTTAGAAGGGCAAAACACACACACACACACACACACACACACACACACACACACACATTTCAAAAGAGTACTCATTTTAAGCTCTCCATTTGGTATATACTTGCAAATTACAATATTTTAATATGCTCTTTCATCCGGGCCAAAAACGAGGTAAGCATCAGAAAATGTGTCTGTATTTTGCCAGTATTTGATTCCCATTCAATTTTGAAAAGCCATTGGGACTGAATCGAATATTCTAAGACAACTGTGTACTTTATTGTCTTCAAGGATGCCAGCCTCTAAACGATGCATTTTCAGACCATAGATTTGCATTACATAACTCTGGCTTTTTTTTTTTTAACCGTTGTGTCTTTGAAGTATATGAAGGGAACTTCTGAGGCAGTGTAGAGAATGTCCAATTTTGATGTAGGTGCTCAATTCCAGATACTGGCTAAGGTGAGAAACCATGCAGGAACATCTGAGGAAGAGAGAATGGCAGCACAAGAATGAAAATCAAAACGTTAGACAGGAAAGTGAGTGTCAAGCAGGAGAGAGGGGGAAATGAAAAGTTTACATTAAGAGGAATGAAGATGTACATTTAAAGTCTGCCCTATCCATTATCATTTGTTTTCCTCGCTAATAGTGCAAGGCTATGTACATGTACTCAGAAGCAAAGCAGCAATCCTATACACACTTTTCTGGGAGAAAGTCCTGTTGAACACAATAAGACTTACTTCTGAGTAAACATGCATAGGATTGTGCTGTTAGAGCACAATCCTGAACTGGATTTAGGCCGGCATAAACTGGGCCAGCAAAGTTTGGCCAGCACAAGGGACACCATAAAGTGTGCTTGAACTACTCTCGGAGTCAGGGAGGATAGTTCACATCTGTGGGCTGGCCTCTTTGACTCCGAGAGTGGTCCAAACATACTTTATGGTGTCCCTTGTGCTGGCCAAATTTTGCTGGCTTAGCTAATGCTGGCCTAACTCAGTTTAGGATTGCGCCCTGAGTCTCACTGACAGCCCAATCCTAAACTGTGCAGGAATAGCACAGGCCAGCAGGCCTGAGCCGTGTCCAGAGCAGCTTGGGACTGCAGTGGAGCCTCAAGGGCACATTTGTGGCCAAACTGTGCGGTCCCTTGTGCCAGCCAAACTTTGCTGGCCTAATTGTGCCAGCCTAACTCCAGGTTAGGCTTGCTCTCCCTCCCTCCCTCCCTCCCTCCCTCTCTCTCTCTCTCTCTCTCACACACACACACACACACACATTCACTCACTCACACACACACACACACACACACACACACACACACACACTACTGCTCCAATGCTAATAGTGGGTGGAAATAGAACTTGTGGCATCTGTGAACAACATGTGGGAGTTATGATTCCAAGTGTGGTGCCGAAACTAAAGTGCAGCAAAGTTGTACGCAAGAATAATGCAGCACATGGCCACAATCGAGAGAAGCTCAGCCAGCTCACAGCTAGGAAAGCCTGTCTTATCCACAGGTTATAGCATAAACACAGATGCAGCAAAATGAGTCACCAGAGGAAAACAAAAATGCAAATTGGACGCAAATGAAGCTCTGTGCACATGCATGACAAGACATCCATTGAGCAAAACTAATTTTATGCCAGTGCCAGAATGGCTGTCTTGCATGTTGAAAATCAAAACAAACCTTAATGGAAGGACTGTAGCTCCTACTAGAGCTCATGCTTTGCATATATACACCCCTGGATCTCAGGTAGCGGGACTGGGACTGTGGCTGCTGACTAGCAAAACGTAGCCTGCGCCTGTGCCTTGAGCAGCAGAATGAGCTGCAATAAAACAGATTCAGAGGTTCAACTTGTGCCTAGAACCAACAATGGAATTACGAAGGAAAACTGAGGCAAAATGCAATGGTAATGCTACCCTTAGCAGGTTCCAGTCCTGGATTCCTTTAGGAAAAACAGAGAATCCGGAACGTAGTATGAAATAAATCCAATTCTCTTTGGATTTATTCCAATACTTTTAACTTGTGTCTTCTATGATGGTAGTCGAATCTGTCATGCCAGCTCATCCTATGTTCCTGGCAGCAAGCATCCTTCACCCCATCAGTTCGAATGAGATTTTTCTTTTCATTGCCATCACCTTGCCAGTGTGTGTGTGTTTCATAGTGTCGCACAGCCCAAGGCAATTCTGCAGTTGAAGACACAATTCTGTGTCTGTGTGCTGGCCTGTCTGACTCCGAGAGTGGTCCAAACATACTTTATGGTGGCCCTTGTGCTGGCCAAACTGTGCCGGTCTAACTCCAAGTTAGGATTGCACCCTAGATCTTTACAAGAATTGTTGAAAATTACTGATATTCAGCCAGCGGTGTCATCCTACCGGTTCGCTGGGCGGAGTTTCTTCGCTCGCTGGGAGGGTTTCCGTGGTGATCGGCAGCATGCTCGCTGCCTCCCGTTGCATAATGGCGAAAGCCCGCCCGCAAAACTGGCCCCTTTTTTGCCACGGAGGAATGGGACAATGACATTTGGGAAGCTATTTCAATCAGCACATGGCAATACATCCAAGTCTAGGAGAAACCGTTGTGGTAGTGCCACCCATGGTGCGGAAGTAACCACACCATTTCAAGCAGAAAACGGTCAAAAATATCAAGTAAATTTTCCTCTCCTTACTTTAAAATAATATTGTTTATGATAGAAATCGCACAAAGAAAAGCAGGGAAAGTACAGGACTCTTGCCTGTACAAAAGCAAGGAAAGACAATACCAAATTGCGGGCAAGATTGTTGAAAATGGAGCTTCCTGCACCAATAATTTTTTGTGTTGATGGCTCGGTGTCGCCCCAGAGCAGGCTTGCATGTTTCATGTACACAGGGAAAGAAACGAATCTCTAACCTGTAATGCTTTTTCCAGTTGCTGATGACATAAAGTGTGGAAGCATATAATAAGAACCACTCAGACACTTCTTCAACCAGAGGTTAAGGAAAGAAAACAATTTCCGTTAAGGACATTGCTGTACAAATACATCCGAAGTGCCACAGGCACTTTTTAACCATTGCTAAAAGGAGGTGCCATATTCCTGCGCGTAGCTTTTCAGGGACAATTGCATCACACCTTGTTTTGTACATTACGGATGTAAGCAGAATAATTTGCTTTGAGGCATATTAAAATGCAGCGAGCATCTTATGATGGGACGAGCCATGCATGGTAAGCTTAATGGAAACTCTGTTTTGTGAGAGAGTACAGGAGTACAAGTAACTGCTTGCTTAGATCTTTTCACTTTTGTTCTCCTTGCCATTATTTTTTTCAGAGAAAAATTTATATTAATTTTATACATTTGTGCTTCCTCCAGGGGCACATTTATCCTCACAATAACTCTGTGAAGTGGGTTAAGCTGGGATATAGTGACCAGCTTGAAGCATCTATAGCAGGAGCATAAGTACCGTAGATACTTGGTTTTAGGATGTGAACTTTTTACCAATTTTAGCAATAAATTGCCTCATCATCTCATCTCAGGATCAGTCAGGGATCAGGGCTGTAAAATATCTGCAGAGTGTCAAATATCAAAGCGCTGAGAGTCATTTAAAGCTTGAAAACTCTCTGCAAGCATAAAATATGTTTGTACTTGCAGAGAGTTTTCAAGCTTTAAATGACACTCAGCATTTTGATCCCTGCTTCATTGCTTATATTGGACAGAGTTCTGAACTACATAATAGAATCATAGAGTGGAAGGGTCCTACACAGTCATCTAATCCCACCACCTGCCTATAGCAGGAAATCCCCCTAGAGAGCATATTCAGCAGGTGCCTGTTGAGCCTCTGCCTGAAGGTCTCCAATGAGCAAGAATCTACCACTTCCTTTGGCAATCTGTTCCACTGTCAAACTGCCCTTACGGTCAGGAATTTCTTCCTGATGTCCAACCAGGATCTCCCCTCTTGCAATTTGTACCCATTGACCTAGTTGTACCATCAATGGCAGGTGAGAACAAACCTGTTCCTTCTCCAATCTTCTGAGGATGCTGTTAACTCCTTAACTCCCAACTCTTTCTGTTGCTATGCTGTGGTGGTTTTTTTTCTTCTGTAGTGTAAAACCTTTGGGTTTTTTTCCTGCAATTTGAACCTTTTTTAAAAACATCAATTCAATGCTATCTGTCTTGTGTCATTATTCGGGGTGTGTGTTATGCTCCTCTTCACAAGCATAATTCCCCTCACTCTCTCCTTGTTGCAGTGATTGGCTCCTGACCTGCTCAGCATGGGACAAACAAGGAAGAGTAAAATCAGACAAAATTATAGTCAGGCACCCCCCTAATTTTTACCCCAGACTTATCTGAGGGTCATAGAAAATTCCCTGATTTTTGGCTCAAAATCTGCCCTCAACATATCTGTAAGATCGACTTATACTCGAGTATCTGCGGCAGTTTCCTCTTCCTCTTCAGCTACTTCCTGGTTGCACACAAAGAGGGAGGAAACCTGTATCTGTACTGAGGGAATATATATCTCCTGTCTTAACTTGAGTCCAGGAAGTGGTGAGAAAGCCCATGTTTCTCTGCGTCCCCTTCTTTTTTTTAACCTTTTTTTTTTGTTAAGACATGGAAGTGAACATGAGATACAAAAAGTACAGGTTATAGCAAAGAGAAAGAAGGATGAATGTTCTTTTGGAACTAACTGTTCCAGAATGGTATGAATCATATTCATGATAGAATAAAGTTATCAGTTTGCCTTCCTGGATAACTTCTTGAGAAATAGGTCAGCTTAGCCATTAAGGTGCTGTTCCAAATTCGTCTAAACCATTCAGAAAGTGGAAGTGCTTCTGCTTTCATCCAGCACAGAGCAATGGAAATATTTGCTGCTGCCAATCAGTTTGGTATTGCTTCCAAGCCTTCACTTCAAATGATATAGCATAACCTTGCTGGAGTCAGGAGCCTCGGAGCATCCTGTAATTCGACAAACCAGTATAAGTATTTCTTTTCAGAACAGTCGCATAATAGGGAAAGAACAAAAACACACAAAAAGTGAATATAGTTTCTCCATCACCACTTCTTTAGTACATCTGAAGCCCCTTCAATGGCCTAGTAGGGTAGCTATTTGAACCAAGGTTTTTCCATATCATCTTCTCACATCAACACTTACCATTCTCTTTATATATTCCTACAAGTCTTCTTTGCAATCAACAGAATGACACAGGTCTCTGTCCTATTATCATCTAAATGTAGATTATGGGAGAATAGGGGCAGAGAATATAACTGATAGCCCAATCCTACTCTTCCCCCAACCTACCAAAGCAGCGATACCAAAATGGCTACTATGGCATCCTGTATGGGGACGGGGACAGTTGTGGAGGTCTTCTCTGGGTAAGAGAGCTTTACAGCATTCAGTGCAGTGGTGCTATCCTACCGGTACACTGGGCGGGACGTCCGGGTGATTGGCAGCCCGCCTGTCGCGTACCGCAGCGTTATGCCATTTGCGTAACCAGTTACGCCGCTTGCGTACGTTACGCAAACGGCGTAACGCTGTGGTATGCAACGGGCGGGCTGCTGATCACCCGGACGTCCCGCCCAGCGTACCGGTAGGATGACACCACTGATTCAGTGGCATCAGAACAGGTGTGCTACCCTGCCCAGGCCAGGTAGGATTAGGTCATGAGAGAGGAAAGGACAGGAAAGGAACAAAAGATGAATTCTAGCAACTTTGAGAGCTGATAAGTTATGCCAATGAAAGAGGTTATTTCTAACACAAGGACACTTGTCCTGGCATAAGGGACAGCAAGGGAAAATGGGAGAGACCAGAAGACCTTCTGATTGGTCAAGATGGCAAAGGTAGAAGAGTGAATATCAAAGATAATCAGGAGAGGAAAGCAGAAAAAAATGGAGATACATGGAAATGTAAAAGATAAGGACATGGAATTTGTGTCTGTGGCCACTACATTATGTAGTAGAACTCATACAATGGCATATACCACTGTGCCAGTATTAAATGGGGCTGGAGATGTGGACTGATGGTTTTGCTGCTAGTACTGCCTGTAACTAAGCAGGAGAATCTGTCGTACTGTTTATGGATGGGAAACAGAATGTTGGACTGTGATAAGCTGCTGTACCCATTCTGGCAAGACGGAGGCACTGATGAGCTGATTAGTCACCCCAAGTGAGAGTTGCAGGGGATTGTATGCAAAGCCCAGCTTGCAAAAGAATGGAAGACCTGACTAGGCTTCACTTATGATTGCCTGCTGAAGCTTGATGGCATGCAGCCAGAGAAGAGAACCACACTGTGAAGTCTACATCTGGGATTGAGGATTTGGTGAATCACAAAACTCTCTCTCTCTCTCTCTCTCTCTCTCTCTCTCTCTCTCTCTCTCTCTCTCTCTCT
>JAJKFI010015412.1:0-13355 GCA_029204185.1 Lerista edwardsae
TGGAAGTCCCGCCCAGCCTTCCTGCTGCCCGCCCAGCGTTCCCCCAAGTCGTTAGCTGATCCCATCACTGGTCCTGGGACAGCACATTCTTTGGCTCCACCACTGGAATGAACATGCCACTGCCTTCCAGAGTCCTGCAGGTGCTGTTGCATTCCAAATTCCAACAACAAGCATGTCAGGAGGCTATCTGGATTCCCAAGTTGTCGGTAGATTTAGGAGTGTCGTGAACCAATATTCCTTCTTGAGGACCAACAGAAGTGTAACAACAACAAAAATGTTGCAGGCTGAAAGGATTAGCCCTTAATCAAAACACGGTGATGTTAAGAATCACCCCCTGGAGAGACATATATGAACAAAGAATGATTGACATGCGGTATGGTCCAACTGAAGACATGATTTCTGATGTGCTTACAGTCAGACTTTGGAACTCACAAATGAAGTTGGACATTGTGGAGTCGCTGTGTGAGAGCAGCTGAATAAGCGTATACAGTCACGAAGGATGCGAGTGGATGCTCAGACAGTAGAGATGTAACCTGTTTTGTTAGTTGGTTATTGCTGGTTGGTACTTTCTCTTTCTATAACTGATTCAACATCTCATTAGCTTCCTGGTTTCTTGTTCATCTGTTTTGCGTGTATAAATCTGGTTGCAGCCTCTTGTTGCAGTAAAGGTTTACACAAAGTACACGTCTGCTGTGTGTGGGATGGATTGATTCCTTCAAATCAGCTAACAGAAGGGACAACTAAATACACCCACAGCTTTCATTTATTGATCCTATTGGAATATTTGCACTGAAAGATCTTCTGTATATTTGATCACTGTATTGCAACTTTAAATGGATTCACCATCATTTACTGTCCCAAGAAAACCTTGGGAAATAGTTCTGTAAGGAGAACATTGGTTCTTTATCAGAGATGGGCTAAGAGAGGGAACAAGATAAAGATCAATGGAGACGAATGTCACGCCTTGAAAATCAGAGAGACAAGTACGGGATAGGAAGGATATATCAGCATGTGTGAAAAAGATCTACTTGTCTAGGGGAACAAACCTATGCATATCTGCCCAGAAGTAAGTCCAATGGAGCTTACTTCCAGGAAAGTATGGATAGGATTGTAGCCTTACAACCCAATCCTAACCAACTTCTGGAGCTGACACAGCCGCAATGCAGCCCCGAGGTAAGGGGAAAAAAGGTTCACTTGTCTTGAGATACCTCCATGACTGCCCCTCCCCAGGATGCAGTATGTACTCTATTGGCACCGCTGCATCAGAGCTGGAACTTTGGTTAGGATTGGGCTGTTAATGGCCACAGGTTGAACATGACCCAGCATTGCAATGCCGCTCCAAACTAACCAATTAACTTCCGGGCTGCGTTGGTGGAGGTACAGAGTGCGGATCGTGGGAAGTAATAATTCCAGCCTATACTGCATTCCAGTCTATACTGCATTCATCAAACCTCACTTGGAATACTGCATCCAGTTTTGGGCACCACATTTGAAGGAGGCCATCAATAAGCTGGGACAGGTTCAGAGGAGGAAAACTAGGATGGTGAGGGACCTGGAAACCAAACCCAATGAGGAATGATGAGCAGAGCTTAGTATATTTAGCTTGGAGAGGAGGCCACAAACCTATCCATACTTTCCTGGGATAATAATGGGACATGGTGGCACAGCGGGTTAAACCGCTGCTGCTGGGCTTTCCGACCGGAAGGTTGGGAGTTCAAGACTGTGTGACGGTGAGCTCCCATTGCTTGTCCCAGCTCCTGCCAACCTAGCAGTTCGGAAGCACCTAAAACGCAAGTAGATAAATAGGGACCACTTCGGTGGGAAGGTAACGGCGTTCTGTGTGCTATGGCGTATAGTCATGCCGGCCACATGACCATGGAAGCTTGTCCTCGGACAAAACGCCGGCTCTATAGGCTTTGAAACGGAGATGAGCACTGCCCCCTACAGTCGGGTCACAACTAGACCATTCGATCGTGGGGAAACCTTTACCTTTAAACCTCAATTATATAAAAAGCCCCAGTGACTATAAAAAGCCCCAGTGACTATAATACCTGCTAACTGGGCAAGAGGCACTTTTTAATGTGGTGCGCTCCTCTTATATTTAGCAGGGGGAGACTAATTGTCCCTCTTCACCCTTGCACAGTGTCTTTTCTAGTGGCTGTTGCTGGTGATGTTCTGCATTTTTAAGATTGTGAGCCCTTTGGGGACAGGGAGCCATTGAACTTTATTATTTGCCTGTAAACTGCTTTGTGAACTTTGTATTGAAAAGCAGTATATAAATACTGTTGGTTGGTTGATTGATTGATTATGGGATTTACTTCTGAGTAGACGTGCCTAGGATTTGACCCTAAGGGAAGATATGATTGCCTTCTTCAAGAATCTGAAGGGAGCATGGAAGACAGAGCAGACTTACTCTCTGTGATTCCTGAGAGACCATCTAGAATGAATGGGCTTAAACTACAGGTAAGCTGATAGAATTTCCCAACTGTAAGAACTGCCTAGCACTGGAATAGTTCACCTTGGGTGGTTTTAGGCTCTTCCTCACTGGATATTTTCAAGCAGAAGTTGGATGGCTACCTGTCAGGGATGCTGTAGTTGCTTGTACTGAGAAGGGGCTTAGACTAGGTTGCCTCCAATGTCCCTTCTAGAACTCTAGTATTCTATAATTCTAAGTTTCTTACTACTCTCAAAACACGACAATTCCCAGCATTCTTTAGGGGAAGCCATGATAGTTAAGCTTGCATGCACCCACTTTAAATGTGTAGTGTAATACAGTATATCATGAGTTCCATAAATAAATACTATTCCATCAGGTGTATCTCTGCAGGTAAGAAAAGTCACACTTGGTGAGGTTTTTTTTCTTGTATTCAACTCTTAAAGAGACAGCAGCCCTCTCTAACTCTGGACTTAGCCATTCTTTTTAACTACAAAAGTGTTTGGGACACTGCAGCTTAGGCAAGTGGAACTTCTTTGAAGTTAAGAAGAACACCCATGTAAATGTTCACTGAATCCCTTCAGACTGGTTTAAGAGAGCATAGAGGAATATTTTTTACTTAAAAGACTAGGCACACAGCCCTTTTGAAATCACTCTGAGAGTCAGGTCTGGCTTGCGGGTTTCAATTTGGTATACTTTATCATATAATCACTCCCATTTCCTTATCCAGGCTATTCTAATGTGCAGTAAATGTGCAGTTTCAGACTTATGCTGGTGAGCAACATGGAATCAAAGGTTCCAACTTCAGAAAAGTCGACTTCTTCCTTCAGCAAATCTCAGTGCCTAGGAAAGGTCTGCTTTCTCCCATTCAAGTCTACAAGATAAGGCAAGCAGCTCCATGGGTGGTAGGTGAAAAGGAAAATTAGCTGGTGACTTACTCATATGTGCTAATGATAGGAAAACAGTACTTTGCCGTCTGGCTCACAAGAGGATTACTCTTCACTGATACTGGTGATTAGTGAGAGATGAAGCACTCAGATGCTCTGTTTTTGAGATAGGTGCCTTTGAAACGAAGAATAATGCTGTTCAATGCTGATCTGCATATCGCATGGGAAATGAGACATATGTTACTCCAGTGTTGCAGAATACTGAAGCCCAATTCATATATTACCACATGGCATGGGGTATGCTTCCCTGCTCTACTGCATGGTCAACTGTCAATTTAATGTAAATGTGTATTTAATACCAGGTTTAAGCCTGAGAATGTCCACTCCGTGTTTTCTATTAATTCTAGCTTTCTAGAATCTGAAATGTCCAATCCAGGTTTTATATATGATTCATAAAAACGTAATGTAAAGGTTTCCCCACGACTGAATGGTCTAGTCGTGACCGACTATAGGGGGCGGTGCTCATCTCTGTTTCTCAGTGTTTATCCGAGGACAAATTTCCGTGGTCATGTGGCCAGCATGACTATACACCATAGCGTACGGAACGCTGTTACCTTCCCACCGAAGTGGGGAGTATTTATCTACTTGCATTTTTATGTGCTTTCGAACTGCTAGGTTGGCAGGAGCTGGGACAAGCAACGGGAGCTCACTCTGTTGTGTGGTCTTGAACTGCCAACCTTCCGGTCAACAGCTCAGCGGTTTAACCCGCAGCGCCACCACATCCTTGTCATATGATTCATATAGAAACATATATATGTTTGGGCATCCTGCGCCAATTCCTTTTAGGGAATAGACTTCCGCAATAGACAGAAAACAGAATTTTGATGCATGCAAAGCCCTCACTACTTAAGATAAGGCTGAAAATGGGGCATTTTATGCCTTAAGACTCACAATATGAAGTCAACTTCTTAATAGCGGCCAAGATTCCAGCAGAGAGCAAACAGAGCGATGGATGTGACAGGATGCAGGAGGACAGAACATTTTTTCGTGTGTTTGTCTGTGTAGATCTTGAACGTATCTTGGTACATTGTAAACAATGCCCCAGCATCTGTTAGCTTGGCAAGCAATACTATGAAACACTGTCAGCCACAATCCTCAGTCTGTTCCAAGAGCCATTGCTCAGTGCTGTGCAAGCCCAGTACCATCCATGGTCTTCCTGGGGCCCCCAAATGTTGCTACAGCACAGTGTGTTTTGCTGGCAACTGGAGCTGTTGTAGAAATATATGACATATTTTTCCTTGCAAGACCACTGACTCCCAACTGGCATCTTGTACATGCCAGAATAGAGAGGCCCATTGTCAAGACCCCTAGGGCACCAATCTGGCAGGATGCAATTGTTTCTGAGGAATAGATCCATTATTTAGAGAGTTAATGTGCTTACCATGAAAATTCGGACCGAACAGGAGATGAACGTAAACAAGGAACCCTCTAGCCATTCTTGTTATGGCTTATTAGGGAAGGGAGCAAGTGATGTGTCTGGTGCGTCCAGTGGTAGAATCTAAACGATCAAAGAACAGGAACCATGACTGGGACTCACGTTTGATTGGCAGCCCGTCTCATTGGCTCCGCCGCCTTCCCGCCCACTGCTCGGGCTGCCGTCGGTGGACGTGCCCTTCTGCTGCTCATTCAGGCCCCCGGCACACCACCACCCATCCCCCCGGCAAGTAGGCGCGCCCCGAGGTCAAGAGTGCCTCGCAGCGCTGCGTCCATCACGGAGCTGGCGATGAATGGTGACGGGTGGGCAGAGCTAGCCCAGATTAGGTTCAGGAATGGCCGTTCTGGCGCGTTCCTCCTCATTGACATCACTGGGTGCATCTGATTGTTAGCTGCCCAATGCCCAATGCGATGCTCTCAGACAGTGGCATAGCGAAGGCATCTTTTACCCGGGGTCAAAGAAGATGTTGTAGTCCACCTCCCTTCACAACAAAATAAAATAAAATCAATTAATTAAGTAAATAAATAAATGATTAATTCAATTAAAGTAAATCAATTAAGTAAGTAAGTAAGTAAGTAAGTAAATAAATAAATAAATGGTTTTCTGGTTAATTAGCCATAACTTTTGATAGAATTGCAGATATTCTAACAGGGTTTGTTTCATTGCATTCTGCATTAAATTCCCTTTCCATTGATACATGACATGATGGTATTATTTGTACTAATCAAGGTTTTCACAATTTTGGCCACTAGTGTCAAGCTCTGCTTGTTGTCCCCTAAACCTTGTTGCCCAGTGCAATTGCACCCCATGTACCCCCTTTAGCTACACCAGTGCTCTCAGTAACATGGGGCATTTTTTTTTTTTTATAAATTTGTGCAGGCCAAACTCTGCTAGCCTAACTGTGCCAGCCTAACTTCAGGTTAGGATTGTGCCCTCATACTCATGTACAAGTCTAAAAATTTATGCCTGAAAATTGATCATGAAAACATGGATTGACTTATGCAAAGGTAAACGTTCAGGTTAGGATTGCACCCTCGTACTCATGTACAAGTCTAAAAATTTATGCCTGAAAATTGACGTGAAAACATGGATTGATTTATGCAAAGGTAAATATGGTTAATAAAGATACTAACCTCAGCTTGGGGGTGGGGGCTAGGCTACGATGCAAAAAGCAGGGGGTAGAAAAAATGGGGTAATTTTACTTACCAGTAATTGTTCTCAGGCACCAACAGACAGCAATCAAAAACACTGTAGCCATTTTCCTTCTTCTCCAAACAGGCAGAGAGGTGAGGGTGCTTATGGGAATTATAGTCATTATGAGGGCTGCTGCTATGGAGGTGCTGTACTGTATTCCTCACAAAGCCTACAACTTCCATAAGCACCTTCACCTCTCTTCCTTCTTGTTTGGAGAATAGCTCAATTTCCGTGCTGCCTCAGAAGAAAGTGAATGGCTCCAGTTTTTTTGTTTGTTTTTTTGTTTTGTTGCCTCAGAACAATTAAATTACTGGTAAGTCACTTTCAAAGACTTTCAACACCCCCAGTTTTACCTTCAACTTATCCACATAGCAAATTCCATTATTTTTGGTTTAAGCTTGCCCTTGTCTTATCCATGATATCAGCTTGTTGTTGTTCAGTCACTAAGTCATGTCCGACTCTTCGCGACCCCATGGACCACAGCACGCCAGGCCTCCCTGTCCTCCACTAGCTTCCGGAGTTTTCCAGAATTTCATGTTCATTGCTTTGGTGACACTCTCTAACCATCTCATCCTCTGCCGCTCCCTCCTCCTTTTGCCTTCAATCTTGCCCAGCATGAGGGTCTTTTTCTAAAGAGTCCTCTCTTCTCATGAGGTGGCCAAAGTATTTGAGCTGATATCAGCTTATATACCAGTATACATGTGTAGATGAATTCAAACACTTGGAACAACACAGCCCCCTGGAAAAAAACACCCAATATCTAAATCAACTTAAATGGCACAGCCACAGGTAAAAAGCAATTCAGATAAATAGTTGCTTAATATAAAACATACCTTCAAAATTAACAGCTGTAAAATGCAACATGCAAAGATAATGCACAGGTAAAATAAACACTCTTACCTGAGACCTAAAGGATGTAGATGCAGTCAATAGGTACGCAGTAGCAGGGAGGAACATTCTTCAGCCAGAGTGCCACCACTGAAAAGGCCCTTTCCCTGACTGGTACCATCATACTTGAGCAAGCACAGCAACCTAGAAAGGGTCTCCCAGCACAACCAAAGCGCTCTTGATTTGGGAGCGGGCAATCCCAAGCTGTATAAGTAGAGGTGTTTGAAAACTGTGTGGTTTATTTTACTCAAAAGTAAGCCCATTGTGTTCCGCTAGGCTTTAGGCTGTACACATATCTAACTCACCAGAAACAAACATTTCTGCGTATCGGGCAATCGTAGGTTTCATTCTGCAGTGAGAACAAGATGCTGTGCTAGTATCTAGCATATCCAGGCCTTTTAACAGTGGGAAAAGCAGTGGGGATTGCCTCGGGGGTTCTTTCAAATCCCAAGAATGAGCAGTGTATCCCTTTTTCTTCCCCCAGATCTCGAAAGAGCATCCTAGAGCTAACCTGGCTGTCTCACTTGGCTCTGAAGACCTGAAAACGCACCACAAGCAGTGATGTCATGCAGGGGGTACGCGGGGGTACACGAGTACCGGTTTCTAGGATTACAGCTGGCCCCGCCCATTCGCCCGCCCACTCGTCGACTCCGCCCTCTGCAACGTTTGAATTTCCTGCATGTTTGAGTTGCCTGCATGTTCTCAGAGCCAGCCAGGCAGGCAGGCAGCGAGCGGAGCCTTTCCTTTCCTTGCCACTGAAAAATGAGTTGCTGTGGGGTTTTAACATGATGCCAGGCCTCCTTAACATGTTCTGGGGGTGCTGTGGAATACTGTTGCAACTGTTGGGTCAGTTTAAAATCATCTGAGGCCTCAAAAAGGGCTTTTTTCATGTCACTTCCTGCCACGACATCACTTCTGGCTTATGACATCACTTCCAGTGGGCGGGTCCCGACACGTGCCAATCAAAAGTGAGTACCTGTTCTTAAATCATTTAGATGACACCACTGACCACAAGACACCATATTGTGTAGCTTTAACGCAAACAACCAAACTGGCTCTTCTGTGCTCTTACTGACACCAGGAGAGAGGCTGGGAAGGATTGCTGGGCAAAAGGGCACGATGCCACATCTGCTCGCCAGGGGGAGATTGCTATTTACAGTTGGCAAAGAGTCAAGTGGAAATTGCACCTCTGTGCTCATGTTATGAGGCCCATAAAAAAATGATTCTGCGCTTGCAAGATTTTCATTTCAAACCTTTCTGCCCTCCCTTGGCATTGTAAAAAGCCAGCACAGAGCAAAGAATGCACAGGAACCCACAGCCTTGGCCTGGGCAATTAGCCAATTTGTTCTTGTACAGTCTGTTTCAGTTATACCCAGAAGTCATTTTGCAAAACAAGACTTTGTGCTGGTTGCGCTTTCAGTGCCAGATGAGCCTAGTGAGAAGGTGGCTTGCAGTTGCGGGATACAATCCTTCCTTTACTGAACTGAGAAACCAACCAACCTGAGAATGTCAGTGATTCAGGATTGCAGCAATTTTCTGCATCCTCCCAGGCAAAGAAAGATTTCTAGGGGAGGAAGTTTGCCTTGATGCGAAGCATACAGTGATATATTTTTCTTCCCTATAATCAGGCTGACCTGATGTAGGACCCAGTTGCAGGACCCAGCTAGAAAGAATCTTTGCAGAGCCTTGGGGTCACAGTCAAGGTCCGTAGAGTCTTAGGGCACTCTTCAGTACAAAAGAGAAATGTGACATCTACAAAGAAACAATGAGGTGCTTAAGGGTTAAGGTGGGCTATGTGTTTATAGAGCTAGGGGTCTGGGTTTTGGTGATATTTTTTCCAAAATTTCTTGATTAAAATAGCAAATTGTATGTGTTTTTAGTCTTCATTCTCAATCCAAGTTCTCATTTTTATTAATTTTAAATGCTTTAAAAGTGTACTAGGTTAGGTACAGATATAGATGATACAGGTGATAGGGTTTCAGCAGATGCAGCCACAGTATTATTTCTAATGGGAAAAGTAGTCAATTTTAATTTCTGGAAAATATCTTAAGCACCAAAATGCGGTGTTTTGTGTTTTTATTCAGATATTCTAACCACCAAAAAGTGGTTGTTAACACCCAAAAAGCAGTTTTCAACAACAAAAAACACCCCTAAGTATAGCTCAACACAATTGCAACTGCTGTACTGCATTTTTATTTTTATACCACAATTTAATCTGAATTTGTATACATTTTTTTTATACAGAACAATCCCGATTCTTAGAAGTCCCATAGCATTAGTTCTTTCTATTTTACAAGAAAAAATGACATTTCTGCTGGCACAGTGTGAAAGATGTTCTATAAGCAGGACTCTTACGAAAATATTGAGAACAGGCAAATAAAAAAACAAAGCAATCTGTCTCTCTGTGTGTTTTTAAATTGTGATCAGACTGTGAAAAAGATAGTGAAAGACAAGGGCATGGACCCAAAGAACTATGCCCTGCGTTCCCTCTACCTAAGAGAAATTAGGATCTATATCATGCGCTCAAAGTGTAGCCCTTTTGCAAAATTGCAAAGTGATTTGGAAACTGCAGTGCATTTTAGAAAAAAAGCAGTTTATGATAAGCACAAGGTGTGGGGAGTGGGAGGCTGTGTCTAAGGGAAGAAGCCAACAATTTCCCTGGGCATGACCAAGGCCCCTGGACTCTTTGGATCTTGGCCAAGCATGAGGATGAATATGGCAACATTACAACATTTATTTTAGAGGCTCTGCAAGAAAATTAAGGGTGCAATCCTAACCTGGAGTTAGGCCGGCACAGTTAGGCCAGCAAAGTTTGGCCGGCACAAGGGACACCGTAAAGTATGTTTGGACCACTCTCAGAGTCAGAGAGACCAGCACACAGACGTGCGCCATCCCCCCTGACTCTGAGAGTGGTCCCAAACGTGCCTTATGGTGGCTCTTGGGCCGGCCAAACTTTGCTGGCCTAAACGTGCTAGCCTAACTCCAGGTTAGGATTGCACCCGGCGTTATATTAGGCCAGCTAAGTTTGACTGGCACAAGGGCCACCATAATGCATGCTTGGACCACTCTTGGAGTCAGAGGGGAAGGAGTACATCTGCGTGCTGGCTTCTCCAAGAGTGGTCCAAACAGACTTTACGTATCCTTTGTGCCAGCCAAACGTTGCTGGCCTAACTGTGCCGGTCCAGGTTAGGATTGTGCTCTAAGAACGTTATTTGTAACCATAACTTGAAGAGTGCACAGTAACCTCTTTCTTCTCATGCACCCCTTAGTTTGCCCTTGCCTGCACTCATGCCTTTGTCCAGACAAAACAGCTGTGGTCACACATTTGACAAGATAGCTGCCGCAGATCCAAATGCCCAGCATTCAGAACAGTTCCATATACACCCCAGGAGCGTATTTGGGCTCTACAATTGCTGGCCCTTGACTGGCTTACTGGCAGGGTCTTTCAGCTAAATTGATTGTTGGCGCATCCTAGTTCGAACACTGTGGCAAAGTTAACCAGTTCTCCCTGAGGCTGCCCTGAAGTGTCCTATTATAGCAGAGCAGAGCACCAGCTCTTCCAGCTAATGAGGTAGGGATGTGGCTTGTAAAAAACAGAGTCTTTTAATAGGAAGTCAACCCAAGGTATACTGGCCTACTTCTACTGAGGACATGCAAACTCTGCCCGGGAAATGTTGGCTAGTGTTGTAGAAACTCTTGTGGTTTCTATCAAAACCCCTCCAATGTTACATCAGAAGACAAAACTTATGTTGAATTTCAGGGTAGAACTACATGTGAAACACATTTCCAAAGTGCCTCTCTCTATGGGCTACCCTTTGTAAGCTAAAGCAACTATGGGTAATGATTGGCTGAGGCTGGAAGTCGGGAGATTAAAGGGGCTATGGGGCATATATATATATTATTTCTCAGGTGGAAAAGGAATTGGGAGAGACGTTTTGGGCAGGGAAGGAATCTGAAGCCACCCAGTTGTTTTGAATGACAAGAGTCAGTCCTGCAGGGCAATGAAATGCAGAACTGAGGGCACAGGCCTAACCTGGAGTTAGGCTAGCACAGTTAGGCCAGAAAGGTTTGGCCGGTACAAGGGACACCGTAAAGTATGTTTGGACTACTCTCAGAGTCAGAGGCCAGCACACAGATGTGTACCATCCTCCCTGACTCCGAGAGTGGTCCAAACGCACTTTACGGTGGCCCTTGTGCTGGTCAAACGTTGCTGACCTAACTGTGCCAGCCTAATTCCAGGTTTTAGGATTGCACTCTCAAATGCATCCATAACTCCAGAGATTATCCACGTGACTTTATCTAGCAAGGCAATATTAATTGAGTCAAGGCAATGGTGTTAGTTTATAACTGTAGCGCCATTGCTAATGGCCTGCCAAACTTGATGCCAAGAAACCAGATGGGAGATCATCTAGTGTATCACAACCAAGGGCTAGTTTTTGCCCACCTATTTAAATTGCAAATGATGTATACTGAAAATACAATAAGTTGATCACCATTAATTGCTCTCAGGCCAAAGCACGTTCTTTGCAACAAATGTAGAAGTACAGGCAATGATCCTTGCCAAGTAGTAAATTCTGTATTGACTCAAAAGCTTTTGCAAAATCTACTCACTTAGCTGCCTACAAAATGCCCAGGTTTTGACTGGGACATTAATTATGTGATACAGTGTGACTTCCCCTTACGGCAAAGTTCATAGGGAATGTAATACAATATAGGAGTCTCAAGTGTCATATTAAAAATTAATCCGTTCTATATTGGAATCTAAGAAGTTTGTATTCTGAACTTTGGGGTTCTGCAAAGTTAAAACCAACTACTGCTTGGCAAATGCTTTGACATTTTGGGGTTGAAGGATGCTAAGTCATTACAATGTATCGTTTTTGTGCATGTGTCTAAAACAGCTGTTCGTTGACAGTTTTTTCTCCCAATAAAGAAATAATGGCAACCTACTGAAAAAACACACCATCTGATGGATTAGTGGGCCAAGGATAACATATAATCTCCACAGAATTGTTGGCTGCACAGGAGCTCAGTTTCCCATGGAAATGCATCGTAGTCATGTTCAGAGGTGATGGAAATGAGATATTTGCAAGAACGTTAGTAAACGTTCCACAACCTTTTCATATCGGTAGGCAGCTGACTCAAATATCTCCGAGCAGATTTTAGAAGGGCAAAACACACACACACACACACACACACACACACACACACACACACATTTCAAAAGAGTACTCATTTTAAGCTCTCCATTTGGTATATACTTGCAAATTACAATATTTTAATATGCTCTTTCATCCGGGCCAAAAACGAGGTAAGCATCAGAAAATGTGTCTGTATTTTGCCAGTATTTGATTCCCATTCAATTTTGAAAAGCCATTGGGACTGAATCGAATATTCTAAGACAACTGTGTACTTTATTGTCTTCAAGGATGCCAGCCTCTAAACGATGCATTTTCAGACCATAGATTTGCATTACATAACTCTGGCTTTTTTTTTTTAACCGTTGTGTCTTTGAAGTATATGAAGGGAACTTCTGAGGCAGTGTAGAGAATGTCCAATTTTGATGTAGGTGCTCAATTCCAGATACTGGCTAAGGTGAGAAACCATGCAGGAACATCTGAGGAAGAGAGAATGGCAGCACAAGAATGAAAATCAAAACGTTAGACAGGAAAGTGAGTGTCAAGCAGGAGAGAGGGGGAAATGAAAAGTTTACATTAAGAGGAATGAAGATGTACATTTAAAGTCTGCCCTATCCATTATCATTTGTTTTCCTCGCTAATAGTGCAAGGCTATGTACATGTACTCAGAAGCAAAGCAGCAATCCTATACACACTTTTCTGGGAGAAAGTCCTGTTGAACACAATAAGACTTACTTCTGAGTAAACATGCATAGGATTGTGCTGTTAGAGCACAATCCTGAACTGGATTTAGGCCGGCATAAACTGGGCCAGCAAAGTTTGGCCAGCACAAGGGACACCATAAAGTGTGCTTGAACTACTCTCGGAGTCAGGGAGGATAGTTCACATCTGTGGGCTGGCCTCTTTGACTCCGAGAGTGGTCCAAACATACTTTATGGTGTCCCTTGTGCTGGCCAAATTTTGCTGGCTTAGCTAATGCTGGCCTAACTCAGTTTAGGATTGCGCCCTGAGTCTCACTGACAGCCCAATCCTAAACTGTGCAGGAATAGCACAGGCCAGCAGGCCTGAGCCGTGTCCAGAGCAGCTTGGGACTGCAGTGGAGCCTCAAGGGCACATTTGTGGCCAAACTGTGCGGTCCCTTGTGCCAGCCAAACTTTGCTGGCCTAATTGTGCCAGCCTAACTCCAGGTTAGGCTTGCTCTCCCTCCCTCCCTCCCTCCCTCCCTCTCTCTCTCTCTCTCTCTCACACACACACACACACACACATTCACTCACTCACACACACACACACACACACACACACACACACACACACACACACAC
>JAJKFI010015424.1:0-19253 GCA_029204185.1 Lerista edwardsae
GATGGATGGATGGATGGATGGATGGATGGATGGATGGATGGATGGATTGCTGACTGCCTGAAGGACTGAGGAACTGGCTGAAAGACTGGAGAAGGTAAGCTGACTGTGGGAAACAGTTGTTTGGCTGCCACGCCGCTGGAGCCACTAAAGGAAGGAGGCAGTTGTAGCTGGGACAGGCTGACTGCCTATTGTTTGGTGGTGGGGTTTGTTTGGAGCAAAGCCAGTGATGAGGGCAGTTTGGAGGAGGCTGACCAGCCAGTGATCCCAAACAAAAGCTGCTGAAAGAGAGGAGGCCCAGTGGGTGACTGACCCCCTCCCTCTTGCCTATCTCTGAGGCTGCTCTGGAGGGGAAACTAGTTAGCCTAGTGTGGGCATTGAGGTCCTTGGGGAGGCCCGGCAGGGAATTTGGCAGAACCTAACTTTAAGTTCTCTGTTGCAGGACGAGATTTGGCGGAGCAGGTGGGGTGGGGCAAAATTCCCTGGGCCCGGGACTCCAGGGGGCCCAGGCCGTGGCAAAGCAGACTATAGGCATGCCTCCGTATGTGAGGCCCTTTCTCCGGGAGGAGACGGGAGAGGCCATTCTCAACAGTCACTGTGTTCCTCCTCCCCAGTGCCCAAACTAGGCATCAAGCCCAACGGACTCCAGTGTCCCGGATGCATCTCGCAGGACTCGCGATGCCCCCCCCACCGAGATCTTGCACTGCAACGGCTGGGAGTACGACTGTGTCTACTACGACGTGGCTATTGAGAAGGGTAAGGGACGGTTCCATACCGCAAGGCAATGTTTCCCACACTGTGGGCCGCAAGCTGATGTGCGGTGGGTCATGGCCCCATGCTCGATGCCTCACCACAAAGCCTTTTGGAAGCCCTTGGAGGCCGCTTTGGGGTCACGATGGGTCCGCGGCCTACTCCATTGGCCTCCATAGGCCCCAGAATGCCTAACAGAAGTGACTAGAAGTCATGGAAGCTGCCCAGAAGTAAACTGGAAGTAGCCTCTGCAAATTGGAAGGAGATTCCGATCAAGTCTGCCAGGCATTCTAGGGCCCGCAGAGGCCAATGGAGTGGGTTGCAGGCCCAGCCCCACCTGAAAGTGGAATCTGGGGCCTTCCAGAAAGGCTTTATGGCAGAGCAGCCCCATAAGAGCTCTCTGAGCAGACGTTTCTCTCCATTTCTGCAGATGGCGAAGTCCACAAACACGTGGAGCGCGGCTGTGGGACCAAATTCGCCTGTATGAATGAGCCTCGGGTTTTTGGGGTGCCTGGACTGTTTCTGGAAATGTGGAAGGCTGCTGAGTGCACCCCGGCTCCCAAAATATTCACCAAAATCGGCATGTAGGAATAGGAGGGAGTCTGGCTATAGCCAACATCTTCTGGGCTGATGAAAGTTGAGATTGGAGAGTCTGCTGGCTTCTAAGAATTTTCAGGGTGATTAGTTCTACTGTGTGTGTGTGTTTTTGCATTGGATATGCTGTCCTGATTATCTTGGGGGGTTCCAAGTATGAGCAGCATGCGAGTTTAAATCATCACCATTATCACCCCCACCACCTCAAGCATCATTCTTGGCTGTCCATTTTTATTTGCATTTGCAATTATTTGCAATCAACTTGCATTGATTTACGAGTTTGGGTTCACTGGTCATTTTTCTACATGGTAAAATCATGAATAAAATGTCATAAATAAATAAAATGCTGAATAAAATGTCAAGGGTGACAAGATCTTGCTTCTTTAAGGCTGTGTTCCCAAATTCCTGCTGTCAGCGACAGGCCGCTGTTGGGAAGTCACCGCCATATGGATTTCCCTGCGCACTGGAAATGTTCTTTTGTGCATTTCACTACCCCCTTACACACAATTCAGAACACACAATTCCAGATCCCTCCCCTTCCATATCAGATTTTAGAAGATATGGAGATCTGTCTATGGATTCCAGGGATCTCATGTGTGTGCATAAAAATGTGTACTTTAGGACATTGCCGTTGAGTGCAGATAAGCACACTCCTGTGAAAACGCTTGGGGGGGGGGGGGCGGAAAATGCACATATACATTTTATTTTCAGTGATGGAAAATATATATATATCCAGGGATTGGATAATATCTGTTAAGGATAAATTTCTGGATCCCAAATGTATGGTTCAAAAGAAAGGTTTATTGTCATATTTGCAAATAGGGTGGCAAGCAAATGCCAAACAGAACAAGCTGCGTACCACACCTTGCACAAAATGGGTGCAACAATTTGAGGCGGAGTTCCTTACTGTACTTTTATTGGTTATTGCCCAGCCAACTGCTAGCGCTCATGCAGAATAATGTATTTCCCCCCTCCCTTCCTCCTTCATATGTACATCCCTCCTTTGCACATACGTTTACCCAGGATGCATAGGGATGGCTATTACACTGTCTCAATGCAAGTCTCACCCAAGGTTACAGCTGTATCTGGGTCCTGGGAACTTTCTTCTATGTATCAGCTTAGGAATACGCACAGCCCTCTAGAGAGAAACAGTAGGCCTTATATTTTAGTGTTGGAGTTCAAAATCACCATGGGTTTGTATTACTATTGATTTATATCTCACATATCCAAGAGAGCAAAAACAGAAACCACAAAGAAACAGAGATCTGGAGCCCCAAGTCCTCTCCCATGAGCGCAATGCTTTGTCATAAGCACACTCCCTGGCATTTCTATAAGCACACGTTTGAGTGTGCAAAGTGCTTCACCAATGGAGAAGGGAAGGGTCCCAAAAGGAACATTGCACCTCCCGCTTCCCTGATAATGTTGCTCTGCGTCTCGCAGTCATATTGGTCTATCAAAGTCCTGCAAAAATGCAGAAGGAGGCAGCTGAAAATCAAAGCCGCTGTTTCCTCATCAGTGTGGCTCTGTCAAGGTGGTTAGTGGACCCCAAGCAGTGGTGGGATTGAGGGGGAACGCGGGGGAACTCAGTTCCACTAGTTAAAATTAGGGCTGACTCCGCCCACTTCACTCTCCCTCCTCCCCCCTCCCAATTCCTCTGCAAAGAGCTTCTCTTCTTGGTTGGCTGGCACTCAGAGGGTTAAAGGGAGTAACTCCGGATTCCTAGGGGGGCGAAGGCAGTGATGTCATTTGGGGGAACGGACCAGAACGGGCGTTCCGGATCCTAACGGGCTCCGTGGCTGGTTCCAGGTTCCCGACAAGTGCCAATCAAAAGTGAGTTCCTGTTCCTAAATCATTTAGATCCCACTACTGACCCCAAGACAGGTCTATGCTTCACCCACCGATGAGAGACGGCTCCAGGAGCAAAGGCATAGAAAAGGTGCCATGAGAGGTGCTGGTGCAGTGGTTGCTGGCTGAAGGCTGGGGCGCAGTGGTTGGTAAAAGCAGGGCGTTTTTTGGCCCACCTGCCCCCCCCCTTACGTCCCGTATGTCTCCACAAGTGCTCATGCGTTCCGTTCGCTTCTTGAGTCGGGGAGGGGCGACCACCACTACAGGAGCCTGTGCGCTCCCCTCACTTTGTGACATCATGACATCGCACCGTGTGACATCATGACGTCACGCAGGGTGCCTGGGGGGCAGGAAAGCCTCTGTCCAGGAGTTGGACGTGCCCTGGAATGAACTTTTTCCACATTCAGCATTCAACTGAGCACTTGAATGCTGCAGGTCATTCCAAACCGACAGCGGTCCTTTGCGTGTGAGCGCACACAGCTTGAATCCTGGGTTTTGGATCTCGTCAGAGGGGATGTCGTCATGCTCGGTAAGCCCAAGACAAGTCCTTGGTCCAACTGGTAATTGATGTCTCTGCAGCCAGATGCATCTGGGAACCAGGCCCACATCCTGCCTCCTTCCGTCATCAGAGCTGCAAACCATACCAGGGACATATGCAGAGCTCTGTTAATCTCTCTCTCTCTCTCTCTCACACACACACACACACAGAGCTTGGCATCACTGGCATCACTAATGAAAGTGTAGCCCAGTGCAGAGGGCAAAATGATGCCCTGGACGTGACATCACAAAAGGAAGTGATGTCTCAGTTGTATTTTCATTTTATTACGTTTTGGACCATAACTTTTGATAGAATTAAGGTATTACACTCTGGTTTGTTTCATTGCCTTCTGCATTAAATCACCATTCCAATGATATATAACATGAAGGTATTATTCGTGCATACCAAGGTTTTCACCATTTTGGCCACTAGTGTCAAGCTCAGCTTGTTGCCCCCCTAAAGCTTGTTGCCCGGTGCAATTGCACCCCCCTGCACTTCTTTAGCTATGCCCCTGAATTTGAATTTGGCCCTTTGCGTTTCTTAGCACAATCAAAGGTTCATGGGTCACTCTCCTCTTTTCAGCCCTAGTAAGTTACAGGTGAGATGGTTGTTTTACATATGGTTAGGGCAACAAGCTAGGCCCCACTGAACACAATGAAACTCCCGAGTAGACCTGCATAGGATTGGGCTGTAGGTCATTTTAGCTTCAGCCCCCCTGGGAGTCCCCTCAAAAATGGCTCTCGGTGTCTCACCCTGAAGAGATAACCTAGCCCCTGAAGGTGATTTCCACCGGCCTTCAGTTTTATTTCTCTCCCTTCCTGTTTCTGACATTTACTGCTTTTGTCCTTCCTCCTGTTTTGGCATCAGTCTCTCACGTAGAGCTGATGGAGATGGACGGGGAAAGGGCTGTGCCCCAGTGAGTGAGCTCCAGATTTTGGGTGCACAATTCCTGGCACTTCCTGGTAGGGCAGAGACGAACTCCTGTCCGAAACCTTGGAGAGCTGAGACTAATCTGGGCTGATTACAAGTCCAAACGGAATCCGGATGGCTCTAAATATTTATCCATGTATTCTCATTTAGATATTTATTTAGTCAAGACGAAACATAGGAATGTGCCTTGTATGAAGAAACTTGGTCCTCTAGCTAAAAATGATCTCACCAAGCAGCAGTTTTCCAGGGCAGTAGCATCACTAGTGGAGGTCCAGGGAGGGTGAAGGCCACACTGAATGACACCATCGGGGGAATGACACCCAAAACTCACCCCCTGCTCCAGAGCCCAGGTCTACCTGGACCTAGCAGACCTGGCCAAAGCTGGAAAAGTCTCTGGAGCCCAGGTCAACCAGGCTTCCTTAGGCAGAGCCAGATCTACCTCCCGGCTTCCTGGTTGGCCGGCCTCCATCTACCACTCTCCGCCAGGTCTACCAGGCAAATAGACCTGGGTTCTGCCTTGGGGAAACTGGTGGACCTGGGCTCTGGAGACTTTTCCAGCCATGGCTGGTATGGGAGGAGGTCCCATGGGGGTGGCACCATGAACGACACCAACCGTGGGGGACACCAACTCTAGTAATGCCACTGCTCCAGGGTTTCAGATGGGTTCCCCCCCCAGGTCTACCTGAAGATGATTCAGGTCCCAACCAGCAATGGGATTAACAAACGACCTGGGGGAACACTGGGCGGGACATACTCGTAATTGGAAGCCCATGATTGGCAGCCCGCGTGATTGGCAGCCCGCCTGTTCCGCCCCGCCGCCATCCCTGCCGGCCACACGGGCTGGGCCTGCTGCCCCCGGTTGGCACGCCCCACCGCTGCGTGCCCAGGCACCCAGGGGGGGCCCCAGGCGAGCAGACACCCCCTCTGAGGCCTGGGCGGCCCGCGCGGTGGCGGGGCGGAACTGACGGGCAGCCAATCGCGCAGGAGTTCCGCATACGTCCCACCCAGCGTTCCCCCAGGTCGTTTGTTAATCCCATTGCTGGTCCCACCCCAACTGTTGTGCCAATGCAGCCATGCCAAAGGGGTGTACACTGCATCCTGCAATGGGGAGGCAGTCACAGAGGCCTCCTCCAGGTAAGGCACCGATGTTCCCCTACCCTGGGGCTGTGTTGTGACGCCATCACTTCTGGAAAGTTGGATAGGGTGGGGCCTTGAGACACGGACCTTCTGCACCCACTCCCACAGAGCTACAACCCTTCCTAGGAGCAACTATAATACCAGGAAATGCCAGCGAGGGCACTTCTCGCCACCCAGAACCCCATCCCTATGAATGTTTATAACAGTGCCTATAAAAACCCTATTAAAAAAATCTTCCACCCTAAGGCAGTTTTTATGGATCACCTGAGAAGCAGAGCAAATCACGCCCTGCCTATAAATCCCTCACCTACAATGGTTATCTGTGTCAGAGACGAACGCATCCCGAACTGGCTGAATCTCGTACTCCTTGCAGCGTCAGGATGACCCACTTGGCCTTCATCTTCTTGGTTGCTTTCCTTGCTATCACTACAGCTCAGGAGAAACCAGAAGGTGAGAATGGAGGAGGAATTGGAAGGAGGGAATGAAAACAAGGTTATGCCTGTGAAACGAAAAAGTATTTCCTTTGGGGTGATACTTAACTTCCTTGCAAGTTGTTGACATACCCACACTCTCTTGTAAACGTGGACCCTTATAAAATAGCCTTTAAACCAGTTCCTGCCTGTTCCGTTCCCAAACATATTTGTTTTATTTGGAAGGTTTATAACGTACCTTTCCATCAAACGATATTCCAGGTGGTTTTTTGGTGACCTGCAGTATTGCACTAATGATTTTTTTTTATCCCTAGGACTGTTCACAGTGAACATTGTACAACAGAGTATAATGAATAATTGTACCTAGGTTCAATTGTCCACATGTTCTAGTCCAGTGGTTCTTAACCTTGTTGGAGGTATTGAACCCCGCCAGTTTCATACGTGCATTCACCAAACCCTTCATAGTTGGAAAAATAAATTGTTTTTTTTTCCAAATTCAAAACATAGTGATATATATTTTATTAGTGTGCAGAGCTGGGGGGCGCACGGTTTCTCCTGGCTGCCGCTCGGGCACTTTAACCCAAGCGGCGGCCAGGAGAGGAGACGCTGCACGCCTGCCGGTTCAGTTTAGCCTTCAGAATAGCCTTCAGTTTCCTATGGTGAAGCATTGAAAATGCCATAAAGGTACTGTGTGGATGCCAAAAGTATATTAATGCACCTGGTAACCCTGGCGAGCGGAATGAGCGCACACCTCCGCCGAACCCCTGAGTGACTCACCGAACCCCTGGGGTTCGATCGAACTCAGGTTAAGAACCACTGCTCTAGTCAGTGTAATTACAATCTGAGCACATGGGTGGTTAATGTGTAAAAGTAAGCCGAGGGTCAGTCATTTACCGAGAGACTTCCTTGGGCACAGCATAACTTATGAACAGCATCTCTCTCCCTCTCTCCCCCCACCCTCTCTCTCGGCCTGTCTTTCATACACACACCAGTGTTTCGATACAAATACTACGTTGTGTGCTATACCTTTTATTGTTGGCAAAGCTATATATATATATATATATATGATGGTTTCATCTTTGATAAAGTGAGAGCTCAATCCTAACCTGGAGTTAGGCCGGCACATTTAGGCTAGCAAGGTTTGGCTGGCTAAGCGCGTTTGGACCACTCTTGGAGTCGGGCAGGGTGGCGTTGGTGTAGCATAAAGGAGAGACTAAGCGGGCAATCCTCAGAGGCGGATCTACAGGGAGGGCAAAGCTCTAAGTGTTGCAAGAAGCCTTGCCCTGTCATGTAAATCTCTCCTCTCCCTTGCTGCTGTAGCCAGTAAGCAACGCCAAGATGTTGCTGTTCCCTGTGAGGATTGGCTAGAACAGTGCAGGAGAGGAGTGGTTTCCACTGCCAGGTATCTGCCTCTGCTAAGGGGGCAATCCTAAGCAACTTTCCAGCACCGGGGTAAGGGCAATGCAACTCCAAGGTAAAGGAACAAGCATTCCCTTACCTTGAGGAGGCCTCCATGACTATTACCCACTGCAGGATGCAGCACATGCCCCATTGGTACAGCTATGTTAGTGCTGGAAAGTTGGTTAGGGTTGCGCCGTGAAGGCGTAATCCTAACCTGGAGTTAAACTGGCACAAATCCCCAGGAGTGTCACAAACACAAGAGCGTATGGACCACTTTTGAAGACAGGGTGGGTGGCGCACATCCATGTGCCGGCTTCCCTGACTCCAAGAGTGGCGCAAATGCATATGTGACACCCTTGGGCCGGCACAAGGGACTTTTGCCAGCCTAACTCCAGGTTAGGGTTGTGCCCTAAAAGCCCAATCCTACCCATATCGACTCAAAAGTAGATCCCACTGTCGTCAATGGGGCTTCCTCCCAGGTAAGTGTGGCTAGTATTGCAGTCTGAATCCCATTGGTGATGCGTGGGCATCAGTGCAGGGAATGCTGCATCCTGGGGGATTTTTGACATTCGGATATGGCGCACAGTGTCATAGCCGACCCCCTCCCAGGTCTGATCCCCCTCACCTGCTCCATTCACCCCCTGCCCCTCCGCTGGACTTCCCTGCTCTGGTGACAGCGCATGCTCCTGGAAAAGACATTGGTGGAGGCCTTTGTTAGGATTGGGCCATGAGACATCAATTGTAGCAGTCCGATTCTCACTAGGTGGCGTTAGGGAAGCCCCTCCCTCTCAGCCTCAGTCTTCTCCATCTGCAGTATGGGGATAAAAATCATCATTTCCCAGGTTGATGTCAGAGCAACGTCATGATAATACGCGCAAAGTACTTTGCGCAGTTTATCCCATGGGTGTCTGTTATATGCCATCCTCCTTGAACTCGGAGCCAGTTATGGCCAATATCTAAAAGAGAACAATAATTGCCTTTTAGTGTGCGGCTGCCTGGGAGCAAGCTGTACAAGTGAGACGGTAACTTGTGCTGCCGACCAGGACACCTGCATCAGTGTAGAGGACCAGTTCACACTCCAAGCAGGTACGTGGTGGTATGTGGTGGCTCTGATGGGAACAGGCTGCATTTGTTTAAAGCGCTGTTTCCATACTTCTCTGTAAAGAGTGTAGGGGGCAATTCTCCCCCCGCCCCAATGTGTGCATTGCAGTTGTGTGGCTCCAGAAGCAATGAATTAAATCAGTGTTATTCAAACTGTGGGTCAGGATACATTTCGTGGGTCGTGTGACCTGATGTCAGGTGGACCGCAGAAAGCTGAGAGCAGCCATCTTGGAAACTGCAAACCTTACTCTTGCTATGTTCCTTTTGTGAGTGTTTAAATTTTCAAGTGATTTTTAGTTGAGTGCTTTTACATAACATTTTGTCCTAATTTTGCTTCCTGCCAAAGAGGTTTCATGGTTGTGCCATTGCTCCCGTCCCAGAATGCCAATTGGCATTTCAGGAGTGTCATTTCATTATGTCACAATGACAGCACTTCCGGCTTGATGATGTCACTTCCAGCTATGATGTCACTTCCAGGTGAATGACATCACTTCCTGTGGGGTCCCAACACGAGTGCCATTTGGAAAAGTGGGTCCCGGACTAAACCGTTTGAGAACCACTGAATGCAATCATTGAACAAACGATGGCATGATTATTTAAGGGTAAATTTAGCCATTGAATGAGTGTTGACTAGTGCGCATGTGCCCAGGGATGATATTGAATGCATCATGCAAACCTCTGACTTCTAAGTGTTGCTTTGTCTCAATTAGACAAGCTGTCCATCACTGGACACTTCAAGGGCTGCGCAAAGAACGACGAAAGCATAGATGGCAGTTTCGCCTTTGACTTCGGACGTGGTGTGCAAGTGAACATCAGTTCCAAGCTGTGCAAGACGCAGGACTGTCAGGCGGGGGTAAACGGTAGGTAATGCTTTCGAACCTTGGTCTTCTCTGTGCTTTTTTCCTATAGGGGTGGGAAAAAAAATATTGTTTGTGAAATAAAAGAATGGGCGGCTGATCCTAAGCTGTTCCGGCCGGGCACTGTGTAGAACAGCAGGGCCAAAATGGCTGCCGCCGTATTCCGCAGGTGCTGGGGTAAGGAAACATTGGTTCCTGTACTCGGTGTAGGCATCTGTGGCTCCATCTGTGGACATTTGTGGTCTCCTCAGATCAGCACCAGCTCTTGAGTGGGCGCAGAACCGAGGAGACCCATGCTGGGCTCCATGGCTTGGAAGGGGTAGTCAGAGCGTCTGCCTTCCCGTGCCCCCCCCTTGGGCCTAATCCAGTGATGTCATGCAGGGGAAACGCGGGGGGAACTCAGTTCCACTAGTTAAAATTAGGGCTGACTCTGCCCACTTCACTCTCCCTCCTCCCCCCTCCCAATTCCTCTGCAAAGAGCTTTTCTTCTTGGTTGGCCGGCACTCAGAGGGTTAAAGGGAGCGACTCTGGATTCCTAGGGGGGCGAAGGCAGTGATGTCATTCAGGGGGAACGGACCAGAACGGGCGTTCCGGATCCTAACGGGCTCCGTGGCTGGTTCCAGGTTCCCGACAAGTGCCAATCAAAAGTGAGTTCCTGTTCCTAAATCATTTGAAGGACACCACTGGCCTAATCCTACCCTAATCATCTTTAATCCCTAATCCCTGGGCCTAATCCTACCCTCATTCTGCCCTCCCTCCTCCCAGTTCTGCCTGCCTCCCCCTGCCTTGAAAAGCCCTCCTGCCCCCCAACTTTCTATTGATTACGTTGGTGTGAGAAAAGCAACATTCATTCTATACCTTGGCTGGCTGTTTAGAGCCTTTCATTCGATTCATGGAGAACGGGAAGGAGTGTCCTTTGTGCTACAAATCCGGCCAGTCAAGCTGCAGCGCCAACGGCACGTTGCTTTGCCGAGGAGACATGCTCAACTGCACGACGGCCCGTGGGGTAATCATAGAAGGTAAGGCTTCTTCCTTAGTGCTCGGTCTTATTTCCAGAATGTTTCTCCTGCCGAAATAGCATCTTAGCAACAGCTGGGATGGCAAAGGTCAATTCCTTTTTGTCTCCCATGTCGGCCTCTGCAGATGCCCCTAAGGCAGGGCTAGTGGCTGCTGGTTGTGGGTGACCCCAATTCACCCCGGAGGCAATTCAATAATGCTTCCCCCTCCCCAGGGCATTAGAGGATGGACAGCTGCCCAAGGCTACCATGTGTCAAAATCTGTGTGTGGCTGTGTGAAATTGTCTTCCTTTGGGTTTTTAACGGAGGCATTTATGCTGTTAGGGTTGAATGGAAACTCCTTAGGGCTCAATTCAATATCCAGCACAAGGTAGGGGCTGGCTGGAGTGCAACTTGGAGTAAGGGGCTATTGCCCCCCTTCCCCTGTGTTGTGCCCTTCCCATCCCTATGCACCTACGAAAATTGAGTGTAGGGAGAGTTAGAACAGATAAAAGGAAATACTTCTTTTATGTTTACCCAATGGTTAATTCATCTGTGGAACTCCTTGCTACAGGAGGAGGTGATGGCACTTAGCCTAGGTGCCTTTCAAAGGGGATTGGACAGATTTCTGGAGGAAAAACCTATTGTGGGATACAGGCCATGATGGTTTGTGCAACCTCCTTATGTTAGAAGTAGGCTACTTCAGAATGCCAGGTGCAAGGGAGTGGCGACAGGATGCAGGCATTATAGCAACATTGGTGACAACCAGAGGAGGATCTACAGGGAGGGCAAAGCTCTAAGTGTTGCAAGGAGCCTTACCCTGTCAGGTAAATCCCTCCTCTCCCTTGCTGCTGTAGCCAGTAAGCAATGCCAAGATGTTGCTTTTCCCTGTGAGGATTGGCTAAAACGGTGCAGGAGAGGAGTGATTTCCACTGCAAGGTAAAGCTTCTTGCAAAACTTAGAGCTTTGCCCTCCCTTAGATCTGCCTAAGGCAACAGAGAAATGCCATCTCTAGCGCATCATTGGTAGAAAATTAAAAGGCAGAGTCTGGATCAACCCAAACAGATGACCACGCCGCTCCTAACACACGATTCCTTCTGTGCCAGGTAACACCAAGATCCCGTTTGCTGCCCAAGGCTGCGGCACCCCTTCGGTGTGTGAGATCACCAAGACAAAATCCCCAGTGCTGTTCCCGTCCGGGCTCTTCACCATCCAGCTTGACAAAGTCACTTGCAACAGTGCATCTGGCCTGGCTGGCTTTCGTCTGAGTTTGCTGGTGGCTTTCCTCTCCCCGTGTCTGGTTGGCCTCCTCTCCGTGAAAGCCTTCTTTGCCTGAAGATGAAACCAGACAGCTTGTTGGGCCGCAACGTCAACCCAAGGTCCCTGCTGGTGCCTGGTGTCTCCTTGTACATTTCCAAGAAAGCAAGGAAACCAGTTCTGTGATAACAATAAAAGACTATGTTTGTTTCTGTGTGTACGTGATGGCTCACCCACCCCATGACTGCTTACATTTGAGGAGGGGAGGCAGTGATGTCATGCAGGGGGAACGCGGGGGAACGCAGTTCCACTAGTTAAAATTAGGGCTGACTCCGCCCACTTCACTCTCCCTCCTCCCCCTCCCAATTCCTCTGCAAAGAGATTTTCCTCTTGGTTGGCCGTGCCTCAGAGGGTTAAAGGGAGCGACTTTAGGGGTTCCTAGGGGGGCGTAGGGAGGTCAGTACGGAAATGCAGGGGAGGAAATGTGGGGAACAAAAATATGCCATCCTTTCCTGCTTGTGGCCATCTCAGAGGTAGCCAGAGAGCTACTGTGGGCAAGAGTGTGTTACGCTTTGGGTCTGATCCAGTAGGGCATTTTGAATTCTTCTTCTTATGTTTCTTATTGATCTGGAATAGCACTCAAAGCTAAGCCACATTTTCAGGAAGTAAGGGGGGAAAAAAACCAACCAGGGCAGAAAACACACCAAGCCTTCATTTTTACAACGCCAATTTCTGTGACATGCTTGGGTCAATAAAAGTGATCTCATACTGCTACTGTGTCCTGTTGTTGCTCTTACAGCCCCATTCTTGGCATAAGGGGAATTTGCTTAGTTTATTGTCTGCGGGACTCTGGCTCCGGACAGGTCCGGAGCGGCCTCTTAATGCCCAGAGGCCAGGTCTAGGTTGCCCTCTGCTGTCTGTTCTAAAACATGCTCCTTCCCTGAAATCCACACTATTAGACTGGCCCAACTCCTCTCTACAGCCTTGAGTTGGCTGCGATATTTTGTTTTGGCCTCATTTGCCACCACAAGCCACAGAAGACGCTTTGAGCTGCCACTTCCTCCCCTTTGAGGAATGGAAGCCACTGAAACCGTTTTAATCCAACCACACACTGGGAAGCTCGAAAGTGGATGTTTGATGGGCAAGACACTCTCCCGGAAATGGGAAGCAGGCATCTTGTTGTCTCGTGGGCTCCCTGAGACATCTAGTGGGCCACCATGAGATACAGGAAGCTGGACTAGATGGGCCTTTGGCCTGATCCAGTGGGTCTCCGTCCCACAGAGAGGATAGCAAATTCTGTTTTATTTACCTCAGAAGTTTACCTTAGAATGTCAGGTGCAAGGGAGTGGCAAAAGGATGCAGGCATCTTGTTGCCCCATGTGCTCCCTGAGGCACATAGTGGGCCACTGTGAGATACAGGAAGCTGGACTAGACGGGCCTTTGGCTTGATCCAGCAGGGTTCTTCTTATGTACTTAAGGCCCAGATTAGGTTGCAAGTTATTATAACTTCCTCCCCACAGACAGGATAGATTTACCTCAAAAGTTTACCTTAGAATGCCAGGTGCAAGGGAGTGGCAACAGGATGCAGGCATCTTGTTGTCTCGTGGGCTCCCTGAGGCACCTGGTGGGCCACCGTGAGATACAGGAAGCTGGACTAGATGGGCCTTTGGCCTGATCCAGTGGGTCTCCGTCCCACAGAGAGGATAGCAAATTCTGTTTTATGTACCTCAGAATTTTACCTCAGAATGCTAGATATGAGGGAGTGGCAAACGGATGGGCCCCTACTTGTTTATCTCTGTGCTGAGCTAAGATTTTTTTTTTTTTAAAGAAAGAATTCCTGACACATTTATACTCTTTTCCCATGGGAGCATTTCATGAGCAGCTAGTGAGACACAGAATTGCATCTCCTTCCTGGCCAGCCCAGGCAAAAGAATGGGGCCTGCAGCCATGAGAAGGAAGTGCTGTTTTGTTCCTCACCATAATTCTACCTCATTTCCGGTGACATCATTGCCCAGTGTCACTGCCCTGTCGTGGCCTTGACTCCCGCATATTTATCACGCAGGAGAAACAGCCGTGGCGTTTTAAAGACAGAGGAAAGAGTTCTGCTCGGACCAGTGACATTTCAATTAATACCTATTCTAAGTGCACAATAGCCAGGAAGTGAATGGCATGTGCCTCCATTATCTATATATATAAAAACGGACGTGGGTATGTGGGTGTGGGTGTGGGTGTGGGTGTGTATGTATGTATGTTATGCATAGGCTCCTCAGCGCCTGGCCCGATCGGCACGAAACTTGGCAGGAATACACCTTGCGGCCTGGCGAAGAACACTGCTGGGGTCAGACCCCCCTACAGCCCCCGGGGGGAGGGACAGTGAGGGGATTGTATTGGAGTGAAATTGTGCTGCCACCCTGTGGTCACAACGGATTCTGCAGGTCATGAGCTTGGATTGTACTCACTGAGCTGATACACAGGAAGAGTACTCAAAAACGAAAGTGAAACGTCTTCCCACTGCCTCACTTGCCCAGGCTGGAAAGAGCATGATCCAGAGAGTTCCCGCACCCAGTCTGATCGTAGCTGGACCTATTTCCAGAGAGCTCACTGGCCACCTCTTCCTGTTTCTCATACTTCAGTGCTATCCTACCACAGGACCTGCAGACATTGTTCAGTGAGTGTGACCGTTTCATTTCGCTCTTCTCCTTGATTGTGTCCCTGTATTCATTCTTTCTCCTAATAGAGGCTTGGGATAATTTGTCCCCCTGGGCAACGCTGGGTCACAAACAGCTAGTGTATTACTAAATGCATTGTGCACCACGCTTAATGCAGCCATGCTGGATTATAGAGTCGGAGGAGAGGCTTGGAGGCCGTCTAGTCCAACCTCCTACTCAATGACACAGCAGGTCAACTCGAACTCATGCCAGCGATATCGCTGGTGCATGTCTGCATTGATCGTTGCAGGTGGATCGGGCCCGGGGGGGGGCTTGGGATTTGGCATCTGCCAGTGCCACCAATCCTTTCCCCAGGCCCGATCCACCAACCCTGTCCCTGTCATTGCCCCATTCAACACCCTCCATGTCCTCCCCCTGCTGTGTTCCAATGCCTGCATCAGACTTACCTGCTCCGGTGGGTCTCTGTTGCACCATCGGCCCCCGCAGAAAGGCTCTGGTTTTCCCACCGGCATTCCAAGTCACTGTGCTGCTGCAGAGTGTTTAACGGTGCTTTTGCAGCAGCCGGTGCTGGCAGAACACATGTTCCACCATCGCTTCCTGCCGGTAGGACTGGGCCCAAATCCAAGAAAATTAATGCGCCCATTTGGTTAATGCCAAGCGAGATTTAAAATATCTAAGTGCCGCAGAGCACTTAATGGTCTGCCTTTACTCTCGTCTCCTCTGCTGTCACCAAAAGGCTCTTAGCCCCTGGACAATAGCCCAGGACACCATTAAAACAGAAATGGCTATTGAGAGGTGGAGGAAAACAGCGGCTAAGAGGCTGAACTTCAGACCAGGGGATTCATCTTTGGCGTCTCATGTCTGTCACGAACTCACTAAGTTGGCCTTAAAAACAAGGCCAGAGTTCACCCCTCTCTGCTCTTTTGGAAACCTCCCTCAATCTATTCCAATTCCCCAGTGGGGCTTTAGATCATATTTCCTACTGTTTTGCTCTTCTCAAAAGAGCAATCAATTCCAGGCAAATCACAATTTTCTTTTCTTTTTGGAGTAATGTCCATTCTGACAAGGCCATGTGAGAAACAGATTTCTATCAGACTTTCTTATTGAGACACAGACCTGTGAGCCTGCACAGAAGCAGCAGCTGCCCCCCCCAAAAAACAACAACATGCCCTTAGAGCCAACAAAAGATTCCTCTTGAAATCCAGCTGCAAAACGTGCCACCTGTTTCCTCTTTGCCGACTGCACTCAAACCTGTCAGATGATGCTGATGTCAAAATAATATTCCTTCCCTGCACATGCTCAAAAAACCCATCAGCTCCCGGGGAGATGGAGCCAACCGTGCATCTGTGTTTGTCCATTTGCCCTCTCCACTGGGGGATCTTGAAGAGCACAAACCGTTCTCTAGCAGGCGAGCCGATGAAGAGGGAGACAAGAAGCCTCAAAATGAACAAGGTCTTCGCCAGACTGCATTGATCCGCAGTGCTACGGCCCACCTTTGCCGCGTCACCTCAAAGCAGGCTTCTGTGAACTCGGCAGAGTTCTTAGCAGCAAGAAGTGAGTGGTCCATTCACTCTTGGAAGGGGCAGGGCAAAATCACAGCAGCATCTGGGTTGAAATGTTAGCAGTGTCCAGAGCTGGTTGTGGCTGGCTGGCTCCCATCACTGCTCAAAGGTTTCCACAGTTCCTGGACCGGGTTGCACTGTCTGCAAAGCTGCTGTGACCCCTCACATTCATTTCTTTGGGGTGCCTTCAGTTTGGAGGCTTTTTGAATGGGGGAAGTGGTTTGAATGTCACCCCCCTTCCTTTTTCTGCTTTCTTCTGTCAACAGCTTCTAGGGACGTTCAACGGAGGAAGAGATCTTGCGCCACTCAAGGTTGGTGTTCCAGCAACCCAGTGCTATCCCAGCTCTATGGACATCTGAGATCATGAAGTCCCTTCGTATCGTCTTCTTCCTTGCTGCCTTCCTAGCAATGGGTGAGTAGCTGAGGCTGGCTAGTGAACCTTCGGGGGGCTCCTTCTACTGTCACTGCATAAGAAGATCCAACTTAAAAGAGCTTTGCCTCCAATGTTCTTACTTGTGTTGCTTTTTGGCAATCTCGATGACCATCGTTATCCCCATATTACAGACGGGGAAGACTGAGGCTGAAGGAAGGGTTTGCCTCGGGCCACCAAGTAACAGCAGACCCAGGAGACATCCACTAAAATTGGGTGTTGGGAGAATTAGAACAGACCCACCCACCCACCCCCAAAAAGAGAGAGAGACAGACGTATTTACCCAGCATGTAGTTAATCTGTGGAACCCCTTGCCACAGGAGGTGGTGATGGTATCTGACCTAGATGCCTTTAAAAGGCCATTGGGCAGATTCATGGAGGAAAAGTCCATCATAGGTTACAAGCCATGAGGGGTATATCTTGGCTTTAGAAGTAGGCTACTTTTGAATGCCAGATGCAAGGGAGTGGCATCAAGAAGCAGGCATCTTGTTGTCTTGTGTGCTCCCTGAGGCACTTGGTGGGCCACTATGAGATATAGGAAGCTGGACTAGATGGGCCTTTGGCCTGATCCAGTGGGGCTGTTCCTCTGAGTACATGTCTGAAGAGGAGAGAGCATCTGGTCCTGGTGGCTGTCAAAGAGAAATGCTGTGGAGAATCTTGACTAGCCACCAGTGTGTTTGCCTCAGAATTTACCTCAGAATGCCAGGTGCAAGGGAGTGGCAACAGGATGCAGGCAGACTGTTTGCTCCCTGAGGCATCTGGTGGGCCACTGTGAGATATAGGAAGCTGAACTAGATGGGCCCTTGGCCTGATCCAGTGGGGCTGCCTCCCCTCAGACAGAATAGCAAATTCTATATTATTTGTTTACCTGTATTATATGTTTACCTCAGAATTTTAGCTCAGAAATTTACCTCAGAATGCCAGATACAAGGGAGTGGCAATGAGATGCAGGCATCTTGTTGTCTTGTATGCTCCCTGAGGCATCTGGTGGGCCACTATGAGATACAGGAAGCTGGACTAGATGGGCCTTTGGCCTGATCCAGCAGGGCTCTTCTTATGTTCTCCTATGAGTGAATTCAAGGCAGAAGTGAGAATTGGCACAGTACAGGGAACGTCCTGATTTGTAGCTTGGTCTCCAGCTAAAACGTTTTCTTCTTCTTCGCCCTGCTCTTAGGCGAGTCCCTGGAGTGTCCAGTTTGTAACGGTACTTCTATGAACAACTGCACAGAATCCAACCATACTTGCCTTCCGGGTTACGACCACTGTGGCATCATCCTGTTGAGGAAGACCTGGCGTGAGTGCGGAATACTGATAGAGGAAAAAATACGTCGCCCTGGTGCTGTCCGTCTTCGCTGCTTGGCGCATGAATGCAAGGAGCTCCTAAGACACTGCAGCACCCTCGCCATCCTTGGCCACTCTGATTATGTGCAGAGCAGTGGCATGTGGTGGAGTGGTAGTGGCAGGTGTGGCAGAACGGGCCCGACAGGAGTTCTTTGAAAAGTGCCTCCACTGCTGCTGCAGTGGCTGTGTTCCTGCAAGCACTTGCAACACGTGGGCGTCAGGTGCTCAAAGCCCGTGGGTTGTAAGCAGCGATGGGATCAGCTAATGACTCGGGGGAACGCTGGGTGGGCAGCAGGAAGGCTGGGCGGGACTTCCGGGTGATTGACAGCTCGTCCGTTCAGGTCTGCTGCCCGCCCGCCCGCCCGCCCGCCCGCCCGCCCGCCGCATGGGCTGCCCCTGGGTGGCGCGCCCGCTGCTACACGCCCTGGCACCCGAGCCCCCCATCCCCCCCCCAGCGAGCGGGTGCCCCCTCCGAGGCCGGGGCAGCCTGTGCGGCGTGCAGGCAGGCGGCGGACCCGGATGGACGGGCTGTCAATCACCCGGATGGACGGGCTGTCAATCAATTCCTGCTGCCCGCCCAGCGTTCCTCCGAGTCGTTAGCTGAGCCCATCACTGGCTGTAAGTGTTTGCAGGATCACAGCCGTGGCAGGAAGCGGTGGGCAGTGACATCATCATGTCGCCACCACCTATTTCCAGGTGCCATGCACGGCACCACAAGCAGCTGTATGTGTGTGTGTGTGTATGGGGCCCCTCAGGGAGGGTGGGGGGTCCCATGGGAATGCCCCACATTGGGCCCCACTGCTCCTGATCTGCACAAGGTGTTAGGATGAGGTCAGGGGCTCCCCCCCGAGTCCACCTCGATGTCTTTAGACCCCTCGCCTCCAGTGGTGCCATTCAAATGATTTAGGAACAGGAACTCACTTTTGATTGGCACTTGTTGGGAACCCGGAACCAGCCATGGAGCCAGTTCCCCCGAATGACATCACTGCCTTCGCCCCCCTAGGCATCCGGAGTCGCTCCCTTTAACCCTCTGAGTGCCGGCCAACCAAGAAGAAAAGCTCTTTGCAGAGAAATTGGGAGGGGGGAGGGGGGAGAGTGAAGTGGGCGGAGTCAGCCCTAATTTTAACTAGTGGAACTGAGTTCCCCTGCGTTCCCCCTGCATGACATCACTGCTCGCCTCCTTTCGGACCTCCACAGGACCCAAGGAGCAGACCGTTTTGAAGAGCTGCTTCCGGGCTATGGATTGTGATGACAGACTCGCCATTCTGAATATGGGAGATGGAAGAACAATACTGGGCAAATGTTCCAGCTGTGTGGGAAAGGACTGCAAGGGAACCCCTATTAGCTGTACGTTATTGTTCTCTCTCTCTCTCTCTCTCTCTCTCTCTCTCTCTCTCTCTCTCTCTCTCTCTCTCTCT